>JASDQU010685711.1:15728-28528 GCA_032191745.1 Picea mariana | reverse complement strand
TTAAGGTCTCATCCCTTTAAAATTTATGTTTGGTAGGACCCCTTAGATGATTAAAGTTTTTGAGTCTTAGATCTAATTTGATCCTCAAATTGGTTTTTGATCCTTGAACCATTTTAGCTCATGACTCATTTTGGTCCCCTTCATGACTTGTCCCTAGGTCGATCCCTCCCATGATTAGATTGATGTGAAAATCTTCTCTCCTCACTCATGACCTCATAAGCATAACTCAGCGTCCTTGCTTACCTATCTAATCACATTTTGAAGTGGATGCGCTGCCCACTCATCAGGCAGTTCCGTAGCACCTATCACGTTCATCACACTTCTACCTCGAGCCATGATTGCCACGACTAATATCATGTCCCTTGTTTTAAATTCCAGAAGTTGGTTAAAGACGCCTTCAAAGATCTTGCATTTATGAGCCTTGGTAACGGTTTCTAATTTTGAAAAGATCAACAGTGCTGCGGTGCACAAAATTCATAAGTTTTGATTAGGCGACCGCATGTCAACCAAATCTGATGCTGAGAAATATTCGAAGGCCGAAGTTTTCACAATCTCATCCTAAGATTTCATTCAAGGATCCAATAGGTGTCTACTCCATAGGTATCCCGTGTTCCCCCCCCTCTGCATATTAATTTTCACAAGGAATTTGCGCTCAGGTTTTGGTTGGCCAAGTTTACACAGTTATAAGGGGCTCGTCTTCGCATGGTAGCTTGGCCTTATTTCTTTTCCAGACCTGTATCTTCATTTCCTGCATCTAAGTCATTTTATTGCTGCCTGCCTCAGTCATTTAGATTGCAAGCTTGTAAATAACCTATCCTCTGCGTATGCCTTGCGCTACCCAGAGGCGCTGCCTAAACCCTCTCTGCCTTCCTTGTTTCCTTTCATCTTGGAGTTTGTCATTTTCACTCAATTGAAAAGGGATATTTATGGATTACTCCCTCACTGTTTATACTCCAGAATATCTGTACAAGCCTAAGGGTATGTCCTAAAGTCGAGCTTGGCTTACTAGCATCAGTCTGCCTAAAGGGGTCAGCCTTATATATTTGAAATCCCAATTCAAAGCCTTACTGGTCATTCCCATCCCTTAAGCCTCCTAAGAACCCTCATCCTGAGCCATGAGACTCCTCAATTGAGGAAGACACACAAAGGTGGCAAGTTGGTTAGGACAGAATCGATGGACATGCATCTTTTTGATACAAAACCCATGGCAAGAGAGGCCTTTCAAAGAGTAGGGTGCCTTTCTTTCTGTCAGAACATGCAGACAGGCCATCCAAAGGTAGCAAGATAGTTTTCATTACAATTTGATGGCAGGAAAACCAAGGTCGGAGATTTGGAGTTTGAGGTAATTGAAGCCTCTATCTCAGCTGCAACAGGGATCCCTATTACAGGTGAAAAGTGGTTCAAAGCCATGGATTTGAGTTTAGCCTATGCAAAATATCTATTTAAACATGGATATCAGGTCAATGATTTGTCTAAAAGTGTGTCAAGGAGCCAATTGATTGAACAATTTGACGGATTATTGAAGGTCATACAAAGATATTTTAATTGTGAAGGGAGATTTAACACTTTGTACCAGTATCATATAAGGTTGTTGTTACATTTTACTGGTAAGGTTGAGATGAATATTCCTTATTACCTGTTGAGGAGTATGGGTAATATGTCATATAGAATACAAGCCAAATCTAAAGATGTGGAGTCTAGCCTTTTCCACTCTGGATTAATCAAAATGCTAGTCTCTGAGGAATTGGGTAAGAAGGAGATTTCATTGGAGCATTTTGTTGTTACCTCCCATTTCAAGTTGGATCTAGCACTAACTCCTCAATCATAGAAGGTAGGTCCTTTGTCACCCACCAATACTTCTAAAGCAGGGACCAATAGGAGGAGAAAGGGCAGAGCCCTTGTTCAAGTTGCAGAGATCAGCAAGCAGGTCACAGAAGCTAAGGAGGAAGTTTGTCCTTCTCCACACAGAGATTTTTTTCCACCTCCTCCACCAGGTTTAGAAGAGGTACCTTCTTATACCAAAGCTACATCCAAGAAAGGGAAGAAGATTTTTTTCCCCTCTTCTCCTCCAGCAGCTGAAATCAAGGATAAAAGACCTTTCACAAGGTCATCAATTCCTAAGGAGGTTTTCCAAGAGCAGCCTTTACCAGAAACCCCTATTCTAAAGAAGAAGGGAAAAAGAATTGAAAGGCCTATGAAGGAGAAACCAGAGACCCCTATCCAAAAGAAGGGAAAAGGCATTGAAAATCCTATGGAAGAAAAACAAGAAGCCCCTGTACAGAAAGGTAAAGGTAAAGGTATTAAAATACCTTTGGAGAGAAAATATGTAACCTCTGTGAAAGACTTTGAGGATCCTGTGATAAGAAGTGAAGAAACCCCTGTGCAGAGGAAGAAGAATAAAAGTAAATCCATCAAGGAACTTGATGAGGAAGACAATACACTTCCCATGCGGGAGGAATAGGACTCTGAGAAAAATCCTATTGAGACTGTGCATGCCACTGTTCCTCCTGACAATCAGATCTATAAAATACTTATCAAGCAACTTAAAGATGAAAGAAAATAAATAGCTCGTCTTAAAGTAGAAGATAAGTTCCACTTGGCTCAGATGAAAGAGCTCATGGATGGCTACAATTACACCCTTGACTTGGCAAGGTTTGCAGCAAGAAGAGCCCAACCCCTTCATAGACAACTAAAGAATATTTACAGATAGAACAAGGGCTTTCAGTCTCAGAACAGGAAGATAAAGGTAGAGCTGAAGCACTTTCAAGATGAGGTAGCTGAAAGAAATTTACAGGTGTTGGTTGAAGCTGCCATTGAGGATGAAAAACCAACAGCTAAGGAGAGCACAACTACACCAAAGAAGCCTGTCAATGCTAAGAAGAAGAAGTCTGTTGGGTCAATTGAAGATCCTCTTTCTATCAGAAAGGGTATGAGGTTAAGTGTCAAAATGGAAAAATAGTTGGTAAAGGGTAAGCCCCATTTTTGAGGATGTATCTTTTTGGGAGGGTTAACCAATATGAAAATATTATCTTTGCCATCTATATAGGCTTCTAAGCGCTTAAATATTTGGGTTTTGGGTTTTTTCTAAGTGCTATATTCCCCATTGGTAGAAGGAATTACTTATTGTGCAGTCAAGACTCTTGATTAAAATGGTTTTGTCATCATGGTAAACCAAAAATTATTCTGCACATGTTCAAGGATTGAAGGCGCTGCATTTTTGTAATGCTACCCAAACTTGCACACAGATGCAACGTAAGTGACGCTACCCAGCAATGCTACCTAATATTTCACAGAGGGCAAATAATTGGTACACAAGCACAGAGTAAGTGGCGCTACCGAATATTTCACAGAGGGTAAATGTTTGCACACAGGCGCTACCAAATATTTCACGGAGGGTAAAGGTTTGCACACAGGCGCTACCTACAGGCACTATCCACAGGCTCTACCTAATATTTCACAGAGAGCAGAGTCTGTAGACATATGCAACACAATGACGCTACCTACAGGTGCTACCTTTTCTCCTTGTAGTGTGCTACCCATATTTGCTACCCAAGGAAGCTGCCAATAAAGACTAGGGATCTAGGAGGACCAAGCTAACAACTTTCGAATAAGTTGATGATGAAGAAGGATGGAGACACAATAGATGGCATCATGAAGACAACCACATGCTTTGAAAGACACATGGACAATAGGTAGCTGCGTAGCAAAAGGGAATCAAATTAGTTTTAAATTCAGTTGGATTAGTCACCAACATTTTCCTATTTTATAGCATAGGTGGTTAGATAAGTTGTTATATCAAATAAATGTTTAGAGTTTTTCAAGGGAAGGAGGCTATCTCATATCTCCAGCTGTTTCCTCCCTTTTTTAATAAATAGATAGATCATTTTCTTTAGCAGGTTTGGATGGTTGAGCAAGGCTCCCTTATACTATAATATTTTGATGAAGTAACTGTGATCTAGTGATGTACTAGACTTAAGACTTTTTGACTAATAGAAATCAACTTCTCTTTCATCCTATTTGCTTCTGATGATAAATGTTCATGCTTTGAATGATTCACATGAATGATTGTGGTGATGTTATGATGGATGTTTGATCATTATGTTATCATGATGTTTATTTAGTTTCCTTAGTTTCTCAGTTCAAGAAGATCTTGTGTTAAGAAACTTTCCTCCTTAGGATTCTGTGGACCTGATGTTTACAACAACCCCTACACTTCTCTCATTCAAGTCTTCCCTCTATTCATACTTACTCCCAAAATACTTATTGAAATTAGCCAAGACCTTATTTGCTGGTGCATGCTAGCCCTGTTATCTGAGTTAGAACATTATCACTTGAGTCCTTTTCCATTTGACCCTTTAAACACCCTTACATTCACTTACAACTTGATGGGTACTAGGCTTACCTTCCATGCAATTTGAAGGTGACTCCTAGTGATAACACTTAACAAGAGAAGAAAATATCATCATAGATTGTAAGAAGAAGCTCGCTGCAGAGTTTAAGATGAAATACCTAGGCCTGATGCATTATTTCTTAGTTCTTGAAGTTTGGCATAACCCAACGAAGATATTCCTTAACCAAGGGAAGTATGCAGTTGAAATACTGAAGAGATTTGACATGTTGGAATGTAAATCCATGAACACACCCATGGAAACAAAGTTGAAGCTCCTGGTTTATACTTCGTCAGAGCTAGTTGATGTTACTCTATGTAGATATATTATTGGTTCACTAATGTATCTAATGAATACCAAGCCAGATATATTATTTACTGTGAACACCTTGAGTTAGTATATGGTAGAACCTAGACATGTTCACCTTGCAGTTGAAAATCCCGTGATGAGATACCTTAAGGGTACGTTGGATTATGGTCTCTATTATACTGGAGATCATGACTTCAGAGTGTATGGTTATACTGATCCATATTGGTCTGGAAGTGCTTCTGATAGAAAGAGCACTTTTGATCCAGGTGGATATTGGTGGTTGCCCACCTATTCCAATTGGCTCCTTTTGTCAGTTTTTAGTTCATCACGTTCTTCTGTACTTATTTGTAATTGTGGGTTCTACACTTTCAGGGTTGTCTGAATCCATACACATCTTCCAGGTGGATACTGGTAGCCTCCCACCTAATCCAACTGGCTTATTTTATATGCTTTCATGTCAACACATCTTGTTGTACTTCTAGGGCCGTTTTGGGGTCCTAAACATTGTTATTTTGGATCACCATAGTTAAAATGTAGACAAAGTTAGAGTTTGATGACGTAATGTGTAGTTATCGAAAAGACCTTTCCAACGGGCTATCACATGCCTAAAACGGAGATCATATGCAAAAGTTACAACCCCAGGAAGTTAATGTACTAACTTACCCAAATGGGGCTCACATGACTTTTGGCATTTCATCTCCTAGGGTTAGGTTTTTGGATGTCTAGGGTTTTGGAATTCCTATTTAACATAAAAAGGCCTTTAGAGCCTCACTGTAATCATCTTATTTTGAATGAACATATCCATCACATCTCTTCTCAGAGATAAAGGTGCCACCATTGTAGTGAGTCTTGCACTCTGTATTTTTATAGTCTCTTTACAATTCTTTCATTAATAGAAATCAAGTATTGTTTTATTTCTTTGTTTCTGGAAATTTTCATGAGTGTTTCATCGTAATATCTCTACTATCATTTCATTCCAAACATAATCTAGATAAGTGGTATTAGATCCAGCTGGTCTTGATCTTTTTTAGTGCATGTCCCCGATGAGGTCCGAGTATAGTCAGTTGGGTCTCGAGCTTGTCTCTCTTTAGGACAATCACTCTCGCACGCCCAAGAAACCCTCGATGGTGGCATAAAATAAAAATGGCGAAGTAGAAGATTCTATTACCATGCTGCTTGAGCAAGCTCTCATGCGACATAAGGATGAAATGATGGATAATTTTTCACATATCCTTTAACGCTTGCCGATAGCAACAGGTGCATATTCATCAAGCGACCATTTTGGAGGAACCTCTCCCTTAAAGGTACAAGTTAATTTTGATGTTTCCATATTTGAAGATCATATAGATGCAGATGCCCTAGAAAAATGGTTAAATGTTTTAGAAGGTTATTTATCTGTTCAAAATTTTTCTGACAGGGAAAAGATCACCTTTGCACTCCTCAAGGCTCTCCCCCATGTCAAACATTGGTGGAAAACTTACTAGGTGCAAAGTTTTACAGAGGAATCTGGAATATATGGGGCCGAGACCACTTGGTATTTTTTTGTGGATGCAGTCAAAGAAAAGTACTACCCTGTTGATAACTATGAAGATCAGTACATGAGGTGGACCACACTACGACAAGAGAAGAGCCAAATAGTGTCAGAGTTCACAAATACTTTTCATACCTTGCGCATCAAGTTGGGTATCAAAGAATCTAAGCGACACCTGGTTCTGAAATACCGTGGGGATATACATAGGTACAGCCCAACCAAAATGGATTTCCTAAACATCTCATCATTAGGAGTTTCCTATCGATATGCTTTCAAAATCAAGAAAAAATTTAGGCACCAGAACAAATGGGAATTCGGGTCTGCAAATATGCTACAACCAAAGCATGGTAAGGACGACCCTAACTAACAACCTCCAGACAAACAGTCCAATACACATGACAAGAAGGGTAAAGGAAAGATGAATAATGACACTCAGAAGTGGTGTGAATTCCATAAAATCCCCTAACACAACACCAATGAATGTCACTCGAAACAGTCATTGGTGGACAAGGTCAAAGACATGGAGCCAAACCCTGATTTAGAATCTGATCTAGAAAATATTGAAAATAGGCAGATCATCGATGCAGACCCCACTGCCACTGTCATGACCACAAAAATTCAACCAGGAGAATCAGTAGATCCTGAAGAGGGGGAGCACCTCTTCCACTCACAGATGTTGGTCAAGGGGACCCCATTTCATTTCATTGTTGATAATGGTAGCCAGAAGAACCTCATCTCAGCTAAGGCCATCAAACAGTTGGGGTTGTCAATAACACCACACCCACAACCATACAACATCAGTTGGCTTCACCAGGAACGAGATCTTCATGTCAACCAAGAGTGTCACTTGTCCTATGACATCCATCCCTTCAAGGATGAAGTAATGTGTGATGTTTCCCCTCTTGATGTCTGTGATGTGGTTTTGGGCCAACCATATATTTGGAGTTGCCATGCTGTCTATGATTCTAGACCCCGTAGTGTCATTATTACTTTCGGAGGTCATCTATATATGATACCATAGGTAGTTTCAACTACTATTCCACCAAACAATGATGTAAGGTAATCTCTCATACTGCAAAATTCAGCCTCTTCACAATCTATTCAAAGGATACACAAAAGACTGCTACAACCACTGCAACCTCAACACCTTATATCCAACAAAAACATATTGTTTCTTCACCTACAATGGTGCCTACACAATGCCCCATCAAACCCAGAGACAACAGATTGGTGGAGCATATTCAACCCTGCCAGCAATAGGCTTGTGACCGTCTTCCACAGACCAAGCAACATAACTTCTCAAACAAAGCACATAACTCACCAAGATTTAGATTCATAAAAATGATTTCCTCTCTTCCCTGGGCACTCAACGCAATGGAGACCATTGCTTCCTAATGGAGGAGGATTGATCTAGGTGGATATCGGTGGTCACCCACTTGTTCCAACTGGCTCCTTTTTTCAGTTTTTAGTTCATCACGTTCTTCTGTACTTCTTTTTAATTGTGGGTTCTACACTTCTCGGGTTGTCTGAAGCCCTACACATGTTCTAGGTGGATACTGGTGGCATCCCACCTAATCCAACTGTATTATTTTGTATGTTTTCATGTCATCACATCTTGTTGTACTTCTAGGGCTGTTTTGGGGCCCTAAATAGTGTTATTTTGGCTCGCCATAGTCAAACATAGAAGGATTTAGATTTTGATGGAATAATGCGTATTTCTAGAAAAGACCTTTCCAATGGGCTATCGCGCGCCTAAAACAGAGATTGTATGCAAAAGTTACGACCCTGGGAAGTTAATGTACTAACTTACCCAAACGGGGCCACATGACTTTTGGCGTTTCATCTCCTACGGTTAGGTTTTTGGATATCTAGGGTTTTGGAATTCTTGTTTAACATAAAAAGGCCTTCAAAGCCTCATTGTAATCATATTCTTGCGAATCAACGTAGACGTCACATCTTGTCTCAGAGATAAAGCTTCCACCATTCTAGCGAGTCTTGCACTCTGTATTTTTACAGTCTCTTTACAATTCTTTCATTAATAGAAATCAAGTATTGTTGTATTTCTCAGTTTTTGGCAATTTTCATGAGTGTTTCATCACAATAAATATGATTTCATTTTGTTCCAAACATAATCCGAATCAACTTCAGGATGTTGTTTCAGTCTAGGGATAGCCATGACTTCATGGAAAAGTAGGAAGCAATCCAGTATTTCTCTCAGCATGACAGAAGAAGAATACATTGCAGCATGTTCCACCAGTTGTGAAGCCATATGGCTTCAGAAGTTGTTGGCAAGTCTATTCGATCTGGAGATGGAAGCCACTGTGATTCTATGTGATAACTGGAGTTTCATAAAGATGACAGAGAACCCAGTGTTCCATGATTATTCGAATTACATAGATATCTAGTATCACTACATTTCTGATATGGTGCAGAGGGGAGTTGTAAAGCTCCAATATGTTGGAAAAGATGAGTAGGTTGCAGATGTGTTGATCAAGTCTCTGTCTAATGTGAAGTTTGAGTACTTTCGAGACAAGCTTGGTGTTGTCCGAAAGGACCTCCCTTGAAAGGGGGAGTGATGTTGATGATACTATGGTATCCTGACCAACAATGGATAGCTTCGTTAGGATTTTATATCCTAGGGGATTGATCATCCATGGGCAGATCCTGAAGGTTCGATAAGGACATTCTGTCCGAGTACCTGTGCATGTATATTCTAGATGTGGTCAGTAGTGGTAACTTCGTTAGGATTTTGTATCCTAGGGAATCTTTTGATTCCTGGGTAGATCCCAAAGGTCCAGTAAAGACGGTTTGTCAGAGTACCACATGGTAGTTTGTTAAGGTTTTATATCCTAGGGAATATTATGTTTCCTGGGCAGATCCTGAAGGTACGGTAAGGACAGTCTGTCAGAGTACCGCAAAATTTTGTTGTTGCACCTACTTCATTCTATTTCCATATGACGATGATGTTGTTGTCTCAACCTTGTGTTGATGATGTTTTTTTTTCAGCCTCGTGTTGATGATGTTGTTGTATCAGCCTCATGTTGCTGATGATGGTGTACCAGCCTTAGGTTGGTGATATTGTTGCTTTAGTGTTATACTAATTGATGTTGATGTTTCAACTTCATGCAAATGATGATGATGATTCTATTCCATCTCCATGCTCTGAACGATGATGATATTGATGATGAGAAAAACTTCTGATGATTTGTAGATATGTCATTTAGTGTTCCATATGTTGTTGATGTTGCTGCCCTCTCTCTCTTGATGATGTTGTATTGAGTTATGTCAGTAGAATACCATTCTCTTTAAGGGGGAGTTTTTCAATATTGTAACTTCGAAGAATATTATAATTATATTTGAGTGATTATCTTATAGATAAAATCCCCTTTTGTGGATTGATCATGTCGGGTCTTGTATAAGACAAAATCCCCTTTTGTGGATTTGTCAAACCATATTTATATGGTGGTATTTGTAAAGTCACTCCCTAGGGTTTATAAAGTGGTTTTAAGAAGTATAGGAATTCAATATGGGACTCCATAGAAAGTCTAGATGCTTTGGATCTTATTGCAATTCCTAGAGAACAAAATTATAAGGAAGATGAGCTAGTTGTAGCTTCTTCCACCTTGCAACTTTCCCATGATTTGATTAAGAAAAATATTTCAGTAGAAATTATATTTAGGCCCTCATTTCCAGATAACATGGATCATTGGAAAATATTTGATGATGATAAATAGGTCATTAGATTCTTGAATCAAATACAAGAGTATTCTGAGTTTCATGTCAATGAGAAATAAGAGGATTGTAATTACACATAAAATGATAATAAAATTAATCTAGTTCCTAGGTGCCTTATTGCAAAAGAAAGATTGTTTGATAGACAATATGGTCACAAACCAAAGGAATAATCGGGTACAAAATGATGTGATCACTTTGAGGTCAACATAGGAACTGATAAAGAGCCTAGAATGGTGAAGGTTGGAAAAAGCACACCTGTAGAGGAAAGAAAATAAATTATTAAATTACTAAGAGAATATAGGGATGTTTTGGCTTTCACCTATGATGAGCTTAAGGTCTATAGGGAATATGTAATTCAACATGTCGTTCCTTTGAAGGAAGAGTCTAAGACCTTTAGACAAAAGTTGAGACAGATTAACCCCAAGTTATCTCCTTTGGTCCAAAAGGAATTACAGAAAATGCTAGCAGTCGAAATAATAGCCCAAACTAGACATTCTTCATGGTGTTCAAACTTGGTTGTAGCTAGAAATAAGAATGGTTAGATCACATTATGTACAGATTTAAGAAACTTGAACATTGCATGCACAAAGGATAATTATCCCCTCCCCAAAATGGAAACATTGCTACAAAGGGTAACAAGATCAGGAATGATTTCAATGCTTGATGGGTTTTCAGGATATAATTAGATCATGGTCAAGGAAGAAGATAGGCATAAGACTACTTTCACTACTCCATGTGGTACCTTTTAATATCTAAGAATTCCTTTTGGCTTGTTTAATGTTGGAGCTACTTTTCAAAGAGCTATGGATTATTCCTTTACAGGTTTAATTGGAAAAATCATTGAAATCTATCAGGATGACTTAACAGTGTTTTCAATTGATCAGAATCTGGAGCAGGGGTCTAAAATTTGCTCAATTTTTAAAGTGCTTGGAATGCGACGAAAATGGTGCCATTGTGTCCGTCTCGTTCTCCTGATTCCGGCGGTATATTTACTTTCGCAAACAGAGTCCGTATGGAGAAGTTATCGCGATCTGTTCATCGAGCCAAACAGGGAAAAAAATGATGCTGACTGGGCAGGGTGTACTGCTGACGTGGCATAGGTCGTACAGCTGACGTGGAGGCTGTACAGATGATGTGGTGGCCGTATAGATGACGTTTCAGGTAGGTGATGTGGCACATTTTCATTGGTTGACTGTGGGCGAGTTACATTGCGACACGTGGCATTTTCTTGGGCGAATGAAAGGGTGCCATGTGGCCCAATGAAGGGCTGCCACATGGCACCCCAGGTTTGGCTATTTGGTTTATTAAAAATATATGGAGGCCGAGGGGTTCGACCCTCGGACCTCCCCTCCATTCAAACGCCTTAACAAAGTTCGTTGGGCCATTAAGCCACGTGTTGTCACTTGTTATATGCACGAGTTTTATTATATTTGAATTTGAACAAGGTTTTATATGGAGGGGGGTCGGGCCGGGGCTAGCCCCGACCCCCAGTTCTATGGTTATACATATGTCCAAGCCGTATCAAATTGAACGCGCGGGGTAATTGGAATATGACCACATATTATATTTGACCATATATTTATGCCAATCGCGCGGGTAAATACAATGTTTTAAAGCCACGGTCCTACCGTTATTACCATGACCAATACATTTGTTATGGCGCGGGGGTGTTTACAATACCCGTGGTTCTATTGAATTTCCATACGACCATTGGTTACAAAGGCGCGAACTTCCATTTCAAACAAAGCCCCCGGTCACATTGTTATACGGCACATGACCCTGTTTTCCAGTGGAATGGGCGCTCGGGATTTGTACAACATTTTTAAGCCACGGTTGTAAATGTTATTGCATGTGACCATAATTAAATGTTAAAGGGCGCGAGTGCAAATGGGTTATATTTGGTTTAAACCCACGGTGTATATGTTTTATATATTACCATTTAATTTATATCGCGTGTGAGCGTGTTATTGTGTGGGTTTTAATTTATGTTTAAACAATTTCAAACCATGTGCCCGACACATGGCAACTCCTGGTTCAACCTAGCAAACGGTTAGCCTTTTTGGTGCGCGGGACGTGGCCATATGGTCCCCCATGCGCCCAACACCTCCGAGCTTGGGGGCTTTGATTCCGTTAACCGTTCGACAATTTGGCGTGTTTTGCGGGACACACATGTGTGCTGAGTTTTTGCACGGGAAAATGCTCAGAGCTAGGTTCATTCACCCACAGGTGCAGAATGGCGAACCAGTAACAGAGCTTGAAGGGGAAAAATGGCAGAAGCCATAACTTTTGGAGTTTTTGACCAAATCAGGTGCTGTAAAAGCCCAGCTAGGGGTTTTTGGACGTTTTGAGTCCATTGGCACAGCTTTCACAGGCATTTGAAGACTTCTGATGCAGGTTTTTAGCCAGTGAAGTTTGGGGAAGCTCCATGAAGCTTGAAACCCTCATTGTTTGAGGCATTGCTCAGATGAGCACATATCCATTTTCTGAGACTGAATAGTCATTTATGACTGTTTATTATGCTCTGAACACATTGGGATAGGTTTCAGATCCATTGGAGGACTTCTACAGGTATTTTTTCTCCATTGAAGCTTAGGGAAGCTTGGAGGTCACATGTAGAAGAAGTCATTGTTGGATGAGCCATTGTCCATTTTCAGAGTTCTAACAGTCAATTTTGGGGTTTTTATGTATTATGAATCCAATGGTACAGTTTGTAAATCCATTGGAATTGAGAAGCAGCTTGTAAAGAGCATTTGACAAACTAATCCCAAAGAGCCAAGTCCATTGAAGGAGGCTCAAGGAGATGTAGCCCAGAGAGGGGTGAACTCCTTTATCATCTT
>JASDQU010685709.1:24341-36438 GCA_032191745.1 Picea mariana | reverse complement strand
ATTTCAAGCCACTTATGTCTAAACTACAACAAATTGGATATTCTAATTATAATGATAAAGACAATTTTGATTATATTTAAAGGACTCTGGAGTCGGTTGTGGTTTCCTCTTTTTGGAAGGACGACTATTAGATTCATTATTCTATGTAAAACTTTTAGTTTTTTCTGAGATAATACAATCTTTTAATTTATAAAAAAAAAAGTTACTAAAACTAATTTATATAAAGTTCTTGCATTTCTTAACGCTACATGAGATATTGAAACTCGTCATGTTTACTTTAGTATAGCTTTATTAGATCCTTAACCAACTCTAGAATGGATTTATCTTTAAATTCCGCTTCTAAAAGCACTTAGCATTAAAATTTTAAATCCAATATTCATTTGAAATACTAAAAATAAATTCAATATTAAAAATATATTAAACATGGGTATTAGAATAGTAAGCATATAAATTCAAACCATTGAATAGATTTAATTCAAGCATTATTAGGCTTTTTAGATGTTGTTATAATCCTATTATCTCGATGCAAAGTTTCTTTGTATATGCATTTTTCTTTATAGAGTGAAATTCTATTTGTTATACTTTCTATTGGTTTTTGGTAATGAAAGATGTAAAATTTATAGTTTCTAAATATAAGACATTAAAACTTGAGTTTCTCAATATACTATAAAGAGAAAAAATTATAATATTTTTCTATTTTGTTATTTTTCATTTGCATTTTTTTCAAAATAAATTATTTTCATTTAATACATTAAACAAGTTATTTATTTATAATATATCCTTAAAAATTATAGAAAAGGATAATGGGTGTATAACGTCCATTTTAATGTTAACTTCCTAACATACATAATTGTGGAAGTTGCATAATTAGTGTCAAGTTTTGAAAGTATATTTTCATAGGTTGTACAAGTTACATCATTGTTGTCTAAAATATTTTTTTAACATACTTAACATATATTAATTAGCAGTAACCACTTTATAAAAGTGGTTGATATATGTGAGTGGATCGACACTATTAGTTTGAAAATGTGAAAAATGGTATCTAACGTATATTAACCACTTTTATAAAGTGGTTATTGCTAGTTGACGGTCGACCTCTTAAGGACAACTATTAATATATTCTTACATAATTAATAAATACATTAATCACAAATAAAATAATACACTAAATATAATAAAGTAAAGATATTATTAAAGTGATAATAAAAAAATAATGTAACATATTAATTAATTAAGTAATCAAGGGACCCCCCTCTGCCCAGCTTTGACTGGTAAAGTCTACGAAGGTATACATACCCTACCCCCCTCTAGATTTGAACCTGTGACCTCTTAAGAGGAAACACATGTTCTTAACCATTAAGCCCACACAGGCTGTATTATATTATTATATTTAGGTATTAATACAAAAAAACATTTAAACATTAAAGAATACCTTATTGTATGGATGTAATGTATTAAGTGATTAATAATAATGTAAAGTACACTATTTAATTATTGTAAGGTAAAAATTAAATTATTTATACATTAATGTATATTATATTAATGAAATTAATACATACGTTAATACAATATTAAATAATATATAGTTAAACTATTAATGTAATAATAAAGTAAAAATACATTAAAATTACTTAAAAATATTTTATATAAATACATAACATTAATATATTACATTTTTACTTGAAAGTATCAATTCATTAATACAATATTCATCTATACATTAATTCAATTAATACAATAATCATTAATGCATTAACACAATTTGCTACATTAATAAAGTAATACATTGAAAATATATTAATAAATTAATAATATATTAAGAAAGTATTAATACATTAAATTTATAAATTAATAATTAGTATTTTATCTTTATTAATATATTAAAAATTAAATTCAAACATTACATTAATGCATTGAATTGAGTTATTACTAAATTAATTATTATAAAGTAATACATTAGTAATGCAAAAATACATTAATGTGGTATTACATAAATGAAATAATATATTAATGATCTATTAATTAATGTATTAATATGGAAATAAATTAATTTATTAAAGTATTAATGTATTGATTAATTAATACTTTAATGCAATGTATAATTTTTATTTTTTTTTAAGTAAAAAAGGGGCGAAACATGTTATATTAAACCTTCAAAAAAGAAATACACTTGACATACAGGTGCCAGCTGTCCTGCCTATACAAGAAACTAGGACAGTTGTCCTGTCCACAGCAGCATACAAAATCAAGCCTCATGTTTCGCCACCCTGCCCGAAGGAAACCAGGGTGCATGTCCATCATCCTTAGCAGTATAGGAAAGTCTGTTCTAAAGCTAACTAAGCTAGTAACTAAAGAGCTACAGCTCTAATAAACAGTAAAAGAAAAGGAGTTGGAGACCATAGGAAACAACAGAACCTATTCTCCAGAGTCTTTGCGTCCTTCCTTTGCTTTGCCGCCATTGACCGGGATGACATAGGGCTGAGCACAGGTGGGGCATTGGCGCCGAGGCATGGCCCTGGAGTAGGCTGCATAGAGCATGTCTAAGCATTGGCTGACGCGAACGGCTCTGAAAATTTGATCCTCCACCAAGATGCGCACTTCAAAGATCAAATTCAGGTGCTCTAGATGTAGGAACGGTGGCGGTGGTGGCGACTTTGTTTCAGCCTCCATTTTCTTGTGGCCCGACATCTTCCTCTACTTCTGCGGGTCGACTGTGCATTCCAACAGCTCCTCCTCAACTGGGCAGGTGTCGAATTCTACGTTCGGAGCGTCGCTGGGGGCGCGAGTCTCGTTCAAATTGGGTGCTGGTGCTGCTTGTCCAAAGCTTGCCGGAGGGTCCCAATTATCCGGGACGATAAACAGTCGGCTCTCAGAGAAGTCCGGTGGGAGCTCTAAGGACAGGTCTTCTTCGACATAGGTTCGAGGGGGCGAACTTGCTGCAGTGGCGTCACTTCATCATTTTCTTTTGGCCAAGAGCAGAGCTCTTTCAAATCTCTTGTGCCTTTTCTTTCTTACATCCGTCACGTACCACTCGGATCCTCTACGGGGTCTTCCCCTTGCCCGCGACATGGTGAGAGCAAGGGAAAGTGCCAGGATGCCTCCTGGGCGGTGGTTCTTTCTCTGCTCAACAAGCTTCAAATGCATTTTGAGAGGTCCAGTTACACGGATAATGACATAAACCATGGCTGCCACCATCAACGTCGAGAGTTTAATGCTCTGGCTAGCCGACCCTTGCTCACGCGTAAGAGGCTCCATCAATAACCGGTGGCCGACGGAGATGAAAGCCTTCATTAATGGTTGTAGCTGGAGGTGAGAGCCACCATAAATGGCCTCTCCCTTCGCGCCTCCACGTGCCCATTCTTTCCACTTGGCACCCCATCCGGGGGATGTAATGTATAAATTAAATGTATTAATATGTAAATAAATTAGTTTATTAAAGTATTAACGTATTGATTAATTAATACTTTAATGCAATGTATAAATTAAAGTATCAATGCCTTAATGTATAATGTGATAGATTAATACATTAATGTACTAAAGTATTCATGTATTAATTAAATAATACATCAATGATATATAAATTAACATATAAAATAATAAATACAAGTATTAAATGTATTAAATAATTGAAAAATTAATGTAATTTATAAACTAAAGTATTAAAATATTAATGTATAACTTATTGTATGAAGGTAATATTGGGCTATGCCTGTCACATTAGGTTCTATGCATCACATAGTAACCATGGGTTATGTTCGTCACATTGCGACGTTTGGAAATGTTTGTCACACTGTGACATCACATTGCGTTGTTAGGCATTACTACGTCACATTGCGACATTAGTTTCTATGCATCACATAGCAACAAGGGGTTATGTTCGTCACATTGCGACATTTGGAAGTGTTTGTCACATTGTGACATTAGAATATGCACGTATATCACACCATGGTGCTACGGTTTGTCATATAGTGATGACGAGTCTATGTGCATATCATTGTGACGTTAGAAAGTTCATCGCATTGTCACGAAGGAAAGAGTTTTGTAACATAATGAGGTATGAGCATGAACATCACATATCAAAGTGGGTTATGTTCATCACATTGCGACGTTAGCAAATGTTCATTTCATTGCAATGCATGGTTATGTTTGTCACATTGTGACAATGGGTTCTGCACATTACATTGTGACAAGGTGTTATATTCGTCACATTGCAACGTTTGAAAATGTTTGGCACATTGTGCAATGACAAGGCTAGGTTCATCACATTGTGACGACAGGGCTATCTTCTTCACATTGATACGTCTGTATATGTTTGTCACATTCTGACGTTATTATGTTTATCACATTACAAAATCCATGTTTGTTCGTCACACTATGATGAAAGGGCTATGTTCACCATCACATTGTGACGTTTGTATATGTTTGTCACATTGNTGCATATCATTGCAACGTTAGAAAGTTCATCGCATTGTCATAAAGGAAAGAGTTTTGTAACATAATGAGGTATGAGCATGAACATCACATATCAAAGTGGGTTATGTTCATCACATTGCGACGTTAACAAATGTTCATTTCATTACAATGCATGGTTATGTTTGTCACATTGTGACAATGGGTTCTGCACATTACATTGTGACAAGGTGCTATATTCGTCACATTGCAACGTTTGAAAATGTTTGGCACATTGTGCAATGACAAGGCTAGGTTCATCACATTGTGACGACGGGGCTATCTTCTTCACATTGAGACGTCTGTATATGTTTGTCACATTCTGACGTTATTATGTTTATCACATTACAAAATCCATGTTTGTTCATCACACTATGATGAAAGGGCTATGTTCACCATCACATTGTGACGTTTGTATATGTTTGTCACATTGTGACATTACTATGTTTGCGATGACATAGATATGTTCAATACATTGCCATGACATGACTATCTTCATCAGATTGCAACAAGGTTAGGTTCATCACATTGCAATGTGTGTGTATGTTCATCACATTTCTGCGTTACTGCATTAGACATATTTTGATATCCATTTATGTTCATCCCATTGCAACGACAGGGCTATGTTCATTACATTGTGATGTGTGTATATGTTTGTCACATTGCGACATTACTATGTTTGCAATGACATATACATGTTCGTCTCATTACTATTAGATTGCAACGTTACTACGTTCGTCACCGTCTTTCATTACTATGTTTAACATAATGCAACATTACTATGTTCTTCATGTTGTAATGTATGGTTTTGTTCGTCATATTACAACGTTGAGGGAATGTTCATTGCATGACAAGGATGGTTTGTGTTTGACAAATTATGAAAATGAAGTTTTGGTGAAGTGTTTTTTTTTTTTTTTTTTTAAATCTAAGTGTTTCCTTTGTGAAAAATATAGGAACTTTGAACTAATGTGATATATTGCATAGAATGTAACTTAGAAGCATACTTGTTCTAAGGACATTGATATCATATGATCTTAAACTATAAAATTTATCCCTTCGATATAAGCATATATAAACATAGAGTATGCATTTATGCATTTCGGTTTTTGGTGTTGCAAATTACAATTGTGAGGAAAACACAAAGGAAGGGGTAAAAACCAATTATGATNATATTTTGATATCCATTTATGTTCATACCATTGCGACGACAGGGCTATGTTCATTACATTGTGATGTGTGTATATGTTTGTCACATTGCGACATTACTATGTTTGCAATGACATATACATGTTCGTCTCATTACTATTAGATTACAACGTTACTACGTTCGTCACCGTCTTTCATTACTATGTTCAACATAATGCAACATTACTATGTTCTTCATGTTGTAACGTATGGTTTTGTTCATCAGATTACAACGTTGAGGGAATTTTCATTGCATGACAAGGATGGTTTGTGTTAGACAAATTATGAAAATGAAGTTTTGGTGAAGTGTTTTTTTTTTTTTTTTTTTTAATCTAAGTGTTTCCTTTGTGAAAAATATAGGAACTTTGAACTGATGTGATATATTGCATAGAATGTAACTTAGAAGCATACTTGTTCTAAGGACATTGATATCATATGATCTTAAACTATAAAATTTATCCCTTCGAWATAAGCATATATAAACATAGAGTATGCATTTATGCATTTCGGTTTTTGGTGTTGCAAATTACAATTGTGAGGAAAACACAAAGGAAGGGGTAAAAACCAATTATGATTTATAGTAGTAAAAAAWTTAACTTGAATCTATTTATGACTAATTGTGGTCAATATCATGGTATTATTTTTCTTGGATTGATTTATACAACTAATGTGTTCATACAATARCACTCTAGGGGAAAGTGTTTTTCATCTTAAACCCTTTCAGTGTGGTGAAAGATTCTTTAATGCCATGGTGTTTTTCTATTTTATAATGAAATTAAATTTTAATCAAAAATATTTTTTTTTAATAATGGAAYATTTCATAAAGATATGAAGAATATTATATCTTTTGACAAATTTAAAATATCTTAATGTCAACTAAAATATAAAATGTTGTCTACTTTTAATATAGTGTTATTAGACATTTGGTTTAAAATATAAAATATTGTCTCCTTTCTTCACATAACAAATATAATCAAATAATTAATATTGATATTGTATTTTTTCTTGATATAATAAATGTAATCAAATAATTATATAATATTTTTTCTTTATATAATAAACTTAATCAAATAATTATATGTTGTATTTTTCTTATATAATAGTATCTTTTTCTTGATATTATGTATTAATGTCTTTTGTCTTTTGATATAATAATGTATTTTTTTTACATAATAAATGTAATCAAATATTAATGTCTTTTGTAATCAAATAATAAATGTAACTTCTTTTCTTATATAGTAATGTGTTTTTCTCTATACAATATAATATTGATATTGTCTTTTTTAATATAATGTAATAATATATTAGTAATCAATATCCATATTCTCTTTTTTATTTATTGATATAATAAATGTAATCAAATAATTAAAATAACCTTAATTAATATAATCCTAAATCTAATAACTAATGTATTTTGATATAATAATATACTTTTTTACATAATCAAAATCAAATATTAATGTTTTTTGTATTCATTAATCAAACAATAAATGTAATTAATATTGATAATGTTTATTTAATATAAAATAATAATATATTAATAATTAATATCCATATTCTAGTTTTTATTTATTGATATAATAATATATTAGTAATTAATATTCATATTTTAGTTTTTATTTATTGATATAATAATAATATATTAGTAATTAATATCCATATAACCCTAACATTAATGTATTAATATTTATATATTAATTAAATGCATTAATTACATAATAAATTAGTATGGATGGTTGTTGAATTGCTTATGGAATGATGGAGAGTATGCAACAATAGTAGCATGAAAAAGAATTAATGAAACTGATAAGATGGGAAGTATGCAAACAAATTAATGAATCTGATAAGATGAAAATATTTTAAATCTGAATTGGCTTAACCCTAACCCTAATAACTAATTTCATATCATTATGATATATATTTTCAATTTTCACAATTATTTTCGTTGAAGTATTTTATCTAGGTTATCAATGACTCATGGATGTTGTTTGAGGGGATGCATTTTTTTAATTGAATCTGGTATCCTATACCTGACCATTTTAAATCCAATTAAAGAATTTGAATCTCTGGACATTGAGACCTGGACATTTTAATCCCAATTAAAGCATTTAAATCCACTTTTAATTCTGATGGTTGGTTTGATTCCAACTTTGTAGGTTTTTTTTGAAAGTCACGTTAGTTGCACTATGTAAGAGCATGTTTATCAAATTTGTCTCTCTCGCAAGTTTGTCAAATTGTTCTATCTTCAGGCACGGCTCTCCTCCATTCCTGTGACATACGGTTGGAAGTAAATGACATTAATATAATTTTGATGAGTATATTTTTACAATTACAATGCTATCCTTTTTAGTCTACTGCATTTGGGATTTCTTGAAGTAGAAATTATGTACACTCAATTATATCAATAGTTTAAATAGTTTGAAGGGATGAGATTTTTGGTGAGAATAGAGATCCTCCTTGAATAGGTGTTATAGTTTCCTGAAACTTTTCAACCGTATTTGAATTAGTGGTATGATTTTCTTTGCCATGTGGCATTTCCAGTTTACCATGAGAACTGTGATCCCATAGTCCTACCGAATCAATATGAGTTGAGTCTATGAAACAAATAAGACAATTTTATTGATGTAAGAAAAAGTATCTTTCTAATAAAAAGTATGAAAACCAGTAATCCTACTTGTAAGATACAATTTAGTCTCTTCCAATTCCAATTATCTTTATGAGATGAATACACAACAAAATTTAAAATGAAAAATCGATAAAAAGACTTCTTGAAACTACATGAAATGTCAATTTTAGTAGTGATTGTGGATAGTCATAGTGATCGTGAGAAATCAACAATCAATCAAGAATCGATGCTATGGGCCAAGCCAACAGTTACACCCGCCTATTATGACCCTTTTACAATTAAAAAATTGTTTGGGTTTTTTTTTGTTAGCTACTTATTAGAACTACAGTTTACAGGCTGTGTCCTAACCAATGATGAAACCTAACCTCCATATGGGAGAAAACAATGTCTCACCCCATGGAAAATAAATTATGCAAAATTGGAAAGAGGCTGAAGAGATCTTGCTTCTCCAAACAATCTCTAACCGAGACCTTGTGGCTAAGATTTATTATCCACTCCATTTGTTTCTTCATTATAAAGAGTAAATGGAAACATACACAAGATTTGAAGTCCAGGTTCATACCAGCCTTTTGAATTTCTAGGGATTATTATTAGAGTAACACCAATGACCTAAATCAACATTTTTTTAACTGTTTCCAATTATTCTGTTGAAAATAAATGCAAGACTTTTGAAGAAGATATAAAAGTTGATGCATGTGAAACTTTATTTCAAGAGCAATGAAGATATTGCTTATGGTTCAACAACACCATTTATTCTCCAACAATATCATGTTCCCCCGCATCCATGCTTACCCGCTTTCTGTTCATTCTACATTACACAATACGCCCATTCTACCATTCTACCAGCATTCTACCATTAACTCTTAGAATTAAAGGTAATATGTTTTCCATTTAAAATACTGTAATTTCTTCGAAACAGTGTGAACAAAATAGTGGCAGTATGTTAGCATCCAACGCATGCTAATCAGTCAACCCAGATAGGGAAAATCATATGGCAACTTTGAAATTGAATTCGCATCACAAGTTATATGAAAATGCGATATCCATAGGAGGAATTCCCTATTAAATTTGAATGCATTGAAAAAAACAAAACATATTAATATACAATTTCTCAGCAAGTTTCTCCTCTCGTGATGTGCAATAGAAATCACAGCAAGAAACAATTATGTCCCCCCTCTGTATAATAGAAGTCGTAGCAAGCAACAATTCTGGAGAAGAGAACAGGGAGAAAGAATTGAAATGCTCCGATGAGGATTGAGAGTGACATTCATCATGCGTCCAACTTAACCAATGATGTGTTAATTGAAATGCATGCTAGACGTGGCAACGCTTCACATCCATCAATTCTTATTCATTGTTATCCATATAACTAATCCGGGATAAATACTGAATAGTGGGTAAAGAAATAACATAAGGTGTGTCGAGTAGTGGGTAAAAGAATTGAATGCGCCATCCTTGCATGGGTAGAGGAGTCAAATGTGCCATCCTTCCACAACGCACACCTACCATTCTAGTCAAATGGAGCCCCACATTCCACGATTACACTATTATAGGCATAATCAATTGCTAATATTATAACGTGTCAATTTGATTTGATGGCCACCATGTGATTTTTTAATCATATTAGGTAAATGTGAAAAATAAACACATAAACGTACTTATTTATAAATGAAAGGAAGTTAATTTCAGAAAATATGATCCATTGATTATAGATGACGACGAAGAATATGCCATCATATTTCATTGTTGGCCATAAGATTAAAATTTATGATTAAAAGGTTGATTAGTCCATCAATTCCAATAGGGGATGCCTATTGGCGTAATTAAAATCATTGGTTTAATTATGGATTTGATACTTTATAGGATTGGAAAAACTACTTAATCATAGTATCCATTTACATATTTACTTTCATTGTCATATAATCAGCATTGCATTATGACACATTATTAGCCTTAATTAAAGTAAATGTTGTATGTCTAAGTTAGATTATATCATATACTAATTGAATGCATAATTCAATCCATGTGATTAAAAGTAATATGATCTCCCATCAAAAGTCCACAAAATTATAATTACATGTGATACATAATTCACTCTAATCATTCCACATACATATATTCAAAACTCCATATGAGTATTATTGTTCTTCAAGGTTCTTCTTTATACACTACATTAACTCAGGTTGATAATTCTATTGTAATACTCAAATTGCGACAGGGGGGGCGGGGGGTATGATAAGGGATCAACAATGATTTTTGAGTCAGAAGATCTAGATATCGACAAGGGTCATGTGGAGAAGAAGATGAAGAATGGGTGTTTATCCTGAATGAGAAAGAACCCCATATATGATATCACCTCGGCTCGTATTGGAAACTACATCCAAAATATGAAAGACCACATAATAATTAGGAAATTTGTAGATATTTGGACATAAAAGAGGGAACTGATGGTCTCGATTAAATCTCATTGGAAGGTGAAAGATAAAATGGATTTGTAGCTAGGCTCCAAGGGATTATTGACGATAATATTATCCTTAGATGAGGATAGGGACTAGATCTTTGAAGAGGTCCTTTATTTTTTTAACTCAAGAGAGACCTGCATATCCGGTACTGGACAGAAATATTCACCCCCGAGAAGAAGGATTTCATAGTGGCCCTGGTTTGGATTCGTTTTCACTTACCTCCCTATGAATTTTGGAACTATGAAACCCTAGAAGGAATCAAGAACACACTAGGCTCGTGCATTAAGATATCAAAGGTAACCAAATTATTCGGTTATATTTTTGACACAAGGATCTATGTTTATATGAATGTTTCAAGTGCACTGTTGGAGTCAATCATAATATCGTATCAAGATGATGATTAGACTCAGGGTATAAATTACAAACACATACCCTTTTGATGCATAAAATGTCGTGGAATGGCATTTATTTAGAGAATCCCCCTTAAATGTGGAGAACCCAACAAACAAACCAAAGGAGGATGTTGATCCAGATTATGCTAAGAACAAAATGAGATACAAAAATGATAGCAGAGAACACCAAAATACAGTGAAACCCAACTTATATTACAAAAATAGCAAAATATTGTAGACAGAAATTGGCTAGGATGGTGGTATTTTATCTCTAAAGAGAAAGAGGTGTTGGCTACGCTTCATTTGCAACAAGCTTTACATCGCACTCCATTGCATTCCTAAAGGACCTCCTTCACCTCGATTATATATGAGAGAGTGAGAGGAGAATAATTCCCATGATGCGTGTGGGATAAATTGGTCTAAGTTTACAAAATTTCATAGGCATGTAAAATACCAAGACTTCCCAGGAGGTCACCCATCCCAATATTACTCTAGCCCAAGCATGCTTAAATTTGGAGTTCTAATGGGACCTAGTGCATTAAATATGTATGAATTACATTACATTACAAATGGAGATGGAATTACATTACATTCCCCATCAAAATGGTTAATATCATGGTTTATCAAAACCACATGATCGAAAATGTTGATTCAGTGGAGAAGGTGGATGGCTACCAAGATCCACCTGGAGACGTGGAAAAGTTTTTTGAATCTGAACATTGGGGAGTCACTTTCCTTGCTAAAGTAGTTTTCCTTGTTGTACTTGGCCTGTGGAAGGGTGTCATGAACCTATTGGTGGAGGTTTTGTATCTATTCAACAATTATGGTTGCATGATATTCCTTGGTATGAGTGTGGGAGGACTCTCTAAGTGAAGATGCAAAAAGAAGAGCTATATCAATGTATCCTAATCGTTAGAACCCTAAGAACACCTAAAAAGGTTTGTGGCCAAGAGAGCCATGTTGGACATATGGAAGGCTCTCAT
>JASDQU010685708.1:8652-18700 GCA_032191745.1 Picea mariana | reverse complement strand
TATTCCAGCAACATGAAGGTCAGAATGGCCATCTAAAATCTAAAGGGGAAGGCCAGCATTTGGTGGTAGGACCTAAAATTGGCCAAGGGCCTAAAAGAGAAATAGATGGAATGGTTCGACTTTAAGAAGTATTTTAAGAAACAATATCTTTTTGCAAGCTATTATTAAAGGAAGAAGAAATAATTTTACGAGTTATGACTTAGACAGATGACGATGGAAGACTGTATAAATAAATTTCTGGAGCTAATAAGGTTCGTACCGTACATCCGGGAGGATAAGGTAAAAATTCAGCGATTCTTAAGCTGTTTACCACAGGCCTACCGGGACAGAATTGAGTTTGACAACCCCAAATCCTTGAGTGAGGTATTCAAGAAAGCACAAATGTGCTATGAACAGTATAAACAGCTGATAGAGTTTCTCAAGACCTAGAAGGATAAAAGGAAAGATTTAATGAACCGGCGAAAGAAGGGATACCAGCCAACTCTTTATTGGAATATAGCAAAAATATTTCCAAGGAAGGATTTTCACTCTAATCATCTGAATACACAAGATAGTGGTAAACCGGTAGACCTAGGAATGAAGAAGGTTAGGGACAAGTCCTGTGAGCCATTAAAGTGTTGGGAGTGTGGAGAGCCTCATCAAGGGAGGAACTATCCTCGTTTAACTTCCGAAAACATAATTGTTGTTCATAATCTGCGGGAAGCCTCAACAGTGATAGATGTGGGAAGAATCCTGCATTGGATAAATGCATCCATAGATGGTCGACAAGATGACCTCCAGTCCTCGATGGTAGAAATCAAAGGTAAAATCAATGACAATCGAATTTTTTTTTTAATTGACCCTAGAGCTACATTAAGTTATATTACTCTTAATATAGTAGAGTCGAATAAACTTAAAAAACTGAAGCACGCAAAATCATGGCTGGTACAATTGGCAACAGGTACGAAAAGGAAAGTAGTTGACTTTCTTTCTAATTTTGAGTTCAACTTAGGTGGTCAAAAGATAAGGACCAATCTGAACATCTTACCACTAGGATCTTATGATATGATTATCGAGATGGATTGGTTGGAACAACACAAAGCAGTACTAGACTGCTAAACAAAGATACTTAGCTATAAAGATGATTTTGGCACTGCTATAACAGCCCAAGTCATACCAAAACCTATATCAGTCAGACAAGTAAGGAAGACGAAATAATTTTACGAGCTACGAATCAGACAAATGACGATGGAGGACCTTATAAATAAATTTCTGGAACTACTAAGGTTCGTAACATACATCCAGGAGGATAAGGTAAAAATTCAGTGATTCTTAAGTTGTTTACCACAGGCCTACTGGGACAGAATTGAGTTTGGCAACCCCAAATCCTTGAGTGAGGTATTCAGGAAAGCACGAATGTGCTATGACCAGTATAAATAGTGGGTAGAGTTTCCCGAGACCTGGAAGGATAAAAAGCAGGATCGAAAGAACCAATAGAAGAAGGGATACCAACCAACTCCTTATCAGAATGCAGAAAAAAGTTTTCCAAGGAAGGATTTTCACTCCAATCATCTGAATATGCAAGGTAGTGGTAAACTAGTAAATCTAGGAATGAAGAAGTTTGGGGACAACTCCCACGAGCCATTAAAGTGTTGGTAGTATGAAGAGCCTCATTTAACGAGGAACTATCCATGTTTAACTTCAGCAAACATAACTGCTGTTCATAATCTATAGGAAGGCTCGACAGTGGGAGACGTGGGCAGAAGCTTGCATCGGATAAATGCATCCATAGATGGTCGACAAGCTAATCACCAGTCCTCGGTGGTAGAAATCGAACGTAAAATCAATGATACTCGAATTTTTGTTTTAATTGACCCTGAAGCTACATTAAGTTATATTACTCCTGATGTAGTAGAGTCGAATAAACTTAAGAAATTGGAGCACGCAAAATCATGGCTTGTACAACTAGCAACAGGCACTAAAAGGAATGTAGTTGACTTTATTTCTGATCTTGAGTTCAGCTTAGATGGTCAAAATATAAGGACCAATCTGAACATCCTACCACTAGGATCTTATGATATGATTATCGATATGGATTGGTTGGAACAATACAAAGTAGTACTAGACTTTTATAGAAATATACTTAGCTATAAAAATAATTTTGGCACTATTAGAACAACCCAACGCATACTGAAACATGTATCAGTCAGACAAGTTTCAATGATGCAACTCAAGAAAAGTATTAGAAAGAGATGTCAAGTTTATGCCATCCAAGTGACGAATCTATTAAAAAAAGAAGATAAGACAAAGTTAGAAGACTTTGTTGTCCTACGTGAATTCAAAGACATGTTTGTGGCTGAGATACCAGAATTACCTCCTAGAAGGTAAATAGACTTCTCCATAGACCTACTACCTGGTTTATCCCCTATCTGAAAAGCACCTTACCGAATGAGTCTACCAGATTTGACAGAATTAAAAATCCAATTACAGGAATTGTTGGACTAAGAGTATATCAGATCAAGTGTTTCTCCATGAGGGGCACCGGTCCTCTTTGTAAAAATGAAAGATGGTACTCTAAGACTATGTATCGATTATAGACAACTAAACAAAATGACCATTAAGAACAAATACCCCTTACCAAGGATAAATGATATGTTCGATCAAGCTGGTAGGGCCAAGATCTTTTCAAAATTGGATTTACGATCTATCATCAAGTTAGGATAAAGGACGAGGACATAAACAAAACATATTTTTGAACAATATATGGACACTACGACTTTGTATTCATACCTTTTAGACTCACTAACACACCAGCCACATTTATGTGCTTGATGAACAACATTTTCAGTCAGTACTTAGACAAGTTCGTAGTAGTATTTATTGACGATATTCTAGTCTATTATAAAACGAAGGAGGAACATGATGAACACTTAAGAATAGTTCTGCAAACATTAAGGAAACACAAACTATATGAAAAATTCGACAAATGTGACTTTTATAAAAAAGAAATATAATATTTAGGACATGTCATTTCCTCAGAAGGTATTGTCGTAGACCTGGAAAAGATAAAAGACATTATGGAATGGCCAGTACCTAAGGATGTGGCAGATATCTGGTCATTCATGGGAATCACTAGATATTATCGCATATTTATAGAAGGGTTTTCTATGATAGCCTACCCTATCACATCACTACAAAATAAATGAACCAAGTTTAACTGGTCGCAAAAGTGTCAAGACATATTTAACAAGATGAAATAATTATTGACATCGACACCCATTTTGAAGGTAGCAGACCCAGTTAAAGAATTCGCAGTCTGTGTTGATGCAAGTAAAGAGGGACTAGGTGGTGTCTATGATATCCCCAAAAATAAAATATTTTTGAAATTTAAATTCATTGGAAATTTATTTCCGTTTTTAGTAAATTCGAATTTGGAAATTTTTTGTCATTTATGGCAATTTCAAATTTCGAATTTGATAATTGTAATTAATTATTTTGACTATTGGGAAGAGATATGTTTTGACGCAACTAACTATTTGACTATGACACTTGTATGGAAACATAATATTTTATATTGATTGTAGGAGGACAAATCGAATATCCATGTTAAAATCAGCTGACGATGACTCCATGAGTGGGGAACATGTTGGAACTACCTCTGGGATGATTGTTACAAGTGAAAAATAAGATATTTGGCCATTGACAGCCCCTGAAAATCAAGGATTTAGAAGGCTCCGCAAATCCCCAAGGGAGGGAAAAGACCTGGGCAAAAATTATAAATAGCATATGTGAGGAGGCAGGACATTGCCAAACATGCGAGAAAAGAGAGGATGGATTTTTTTTTCCCTTGATGTTATGAACACTGAGTGAGTGTGAGGCAAGAGGAATCTGCTGGAATTGAAGGAAATTTATGAATATGACATTTCAATCTTGCCCTCATGGATTCATGGTCAAGCTAGGGGGTGAAACGGGCAAGTGATTTGGATGCCCTATTCTACGGTTGGGAGGAACGTGGTTATTCCCTTTGTCTTCCCACGAATTTAAATTTTTTCCTTATTTATTCTGAATTATTTTATATCTGATGCGATTTGTTTTTTAACTCAAAACTTAAATGATTTCCATTCTTTGTTCTGAATGATTTTATATCTGATGCAATGTGTTTGTTAAATTGGAACTAAAATGAGTTCCATTTTCCGTCTAAATGATTTTATATCTGATGCAATGCATGTGTTAAATCAGAATTGAAATAATTTCCATTCTCTAGTGGATGATTCAATCACTGATGTAATGCATATTCTAAGTATGATAGAAAATAATTCATATGAAAAATCAGTTCGAATTCATGAAGCCTAAAGATTGACAGATAACATAGGGTAAATCTAATCTCAAGTGACCCCTCTCAAAATGAATGACATAATTTCCCTTTTATTTGCTAAAAGAATTATGCATGGTTAAACTCTGGAAGTAATCACCTCTAAATTATATTCACTGCTATTTTCCTTCTTTATGTGTTTTCTGAGTGAAATCAATGCTGAGATTGGGAATATTGGGAGTGGAGGTTATGCTGTAATTTCATTAATCTAACTGTATGAATAATGTTGGGAACAAAATTACAAAGTTTGTAAAACTTTGTTCATGTTTTCCTTTTCCATCTTTTAAGAGTTTTTGGTTCAAGTTGTTTGGAGTTCTTTTGTTCGTGCAAACTCTGAAATGCCAAATTTTCAAACCCCGAAACCTCGAAGTGCTAGTCCCACTTTCCTTTCACATTTTCGCAATTTGGGAGTTGTTGTGTGTTGGTGTTTGGTATTTGGAATCCCAAAGTTCTGAAACCTGAAACCCCGAAGTGTTTCTCCCACTTTTCTTTCTCATTTTCACAATTCGGGAGGTGTAGTGTGTTGGTTTTTGGTATCTGGAATCTCGAAGTTGTGAACGCCAAAACCCCGAAGTGCTGTTCCAACTTTGCTTTCGCATTTTTGCAATTCGAGAGTTGTTGTGTGTTGGTGTTTGGTATTTGGAATCCTGAAATCCCGAACCCTGAAACCCCGAGGTGCTGGTCCCACTTTCCTTTCGCATTTTCGCAATTCAGGAGTTGTTGTGTGTTGGTGTTTGGTATTTGGAATACTGAAGTTTCAAACCCCGAAACCCCGAGGTCCGTGTTCCACTTTCCTTTTCACTCTTCGAAATTCGAGAGTTGATGTGTGTTGATGTTTGGGAAATTGAAATCGCAAATTCCCAAACCCCAAACTGTGGGACCCACAGTCCGTCCGCATTTCATTCTTTCGGGAAATAACGCGATCTTTTGTTTTTGTTGTGTTCAACATTTGTAATCGTCGAAACCCAATTGACCTATGTTTTTCAAAAAAATTTAGGAACATAGTAGAAATTATTTGTTATAGGAACAACTCTAATAATGTAATGAAGGGACTGGTAGAAGAGGATGGAAGATCTTCATCCGGGATAGAAGTAGAAAAGAAATAACAGATCATATCACAAGTCACTGTGTACAGGGAAGGACAAGTACATAAACTAGCTATTATGAAAGTATTAAACATATTTTCTAATTGATCAATTAGATAGGTTTAATTTGAAGTCGAAATGTTGGGATACACTGCATGCTTGAAGAAGACAAATCTGTATAGATATAGGTTTATTTTTGTGACTGAAGTATTAAATAGATCTAAATTTGAGCAATCCGAGTTGAGTAAATGTGTGCCTTGTTTTAATTAAAGAGCGGTCTAACCTTTCCACAGTCAAAGTTGTTTGTATTGTAAACAAATGGAAATGGGTTATTTGTAGGGTCTAACGCATAATGATTTGGCCATAAAGTTCCAGATTCGTTTGTGTTGTTAAGACTGTGGTAATGGTTATAGGTACAGACAGATTGGAAAGTAATTATAATTACAAGAATTGAAATAAACATTGAAATGAGGAGTAAAACCTTATCATCAATCATAAAACTTTAAGTTGAATGGTATTGACAGTCGATGATAGTAAGGATTCTTGCAAACTTTCAGTCTCGAGTTTTATAACATAAAGCTTACTTGCTTGAATCTCGAACTATTCAAGGATATTTTACAAACATTTTTTTTTTTTTTTTAATTTAGACAGTTTTTGAGGTATATTACATATGGTATCAGAGAAAAAGTTACAACACTAGGCCTAAATAGGGCCACATTAGCTGCTTAGTATTTATTCTGATTTATGTAAAACTAAATAAATTTTATGGTTACAAACAAAAATCCTTTTCTGTTTTTGTAAATTATGGCAGCTCAGGAGGGTGCATAAATAAGGATGGAAGGAAATCTGTAGTAAGGACCTCCTGGAGATCCAAGATCGAAAAGTGATGGAATCTCACCCATAGAGGTATTGGAAACAATGAGGAATCTTATTGTTCAACTGCAAGTTTTCAAGGCCAACAATGAAAAATTGAAGAAAGCGCAGCAGGAACAACAAGAGATAAATGAAGTCCTGTTGCGTAGTATAGTAACCAAGAAAAGCCCAAAAGATGATAACCATGAGGAAGAAGTCAACAAAAGGGCCTCCAAGAATTCTTGAGTGGAAACAGAAAAGGGAGACAGTTCGTCTGAAGGGACACCTTCAGCTGAAGACAAAACTATACCAGACAGAAAAACAAAACAAGTAGAGCACCTTGAAGGAGAATTTAAAAAGATTAAACCAACTACCTTTGATGGAGAATTTAGGATAGGAGAAGAAGTTGACGCAAGGTTGTTGGAGATCAAAAAATACTTCCAGATCTACAACTATTCCAGCAACATGAAGGTCAGAATCGCCATCTACAATCGGAAGGGGAAGGCCAGTATTTGGTGGCAAGACTTGAAATTGGCCAAGGGCCTTAAGGAGATAAAATTGGAATGGTCCGACTTTAAGAAGTATTTTAAGAAACAATATCTTTCTGAAAGCTATTATGAAAGGAAGAAAGAATTTTACAAGTTATGACTCGGACAGGTGATGATAGAGGACATTATAAATAAATTTATGGAACTACTAAGTTTCATACTGTACATCCGGGAGGATAAGGTAAAAATTCAGTGATTCTTAAGTTGTTTACAACAGACCTACCAGGAAAGAATTGAGGCCGCTGGTTCAGTCAGTACTTAGACAAGTTCGTAGTAGTATTTATCGATGACATTCTGGTTCGTAGTAGTTCCGCAAACATTAAGGAAACACAAACTATATGCAAAATTCGACAAATGTGAATTTTATCAAAAGGAAATAAATTTTTTAGGACATGTCATTTTCCAGAAGGTATTTCCGTAGACCCAACAAAGATAAAAGCCATTATGGAATGGCTATTACCTAAGAATGTGGCAGATATCTAGTCATTGATGGGAATTACTGGATATTATCATAGATTTATAGAAGGATTTTCCAAGATAGCCTACCCTATCACGTCACTACAAAATAAAGGAACCAAGTTTAACTCGTCGCAAAAGTGTCAAGACAACTTTAACAAGCTGAAAGAATTATTGACATCGGCACCCATTTTGAAAGTAGCAGACCCAAATAAAAACATCACAGTTTGTGTTGATGCAAGTAAAGAGGGGCTAGGTGGTGTACTAACTCAGGAAGGGCATGTGATTTGTTATGATTCTCGAAAATTAAAAGAACACGAGAGAAATTATTTCACTCATGACTTAGAATTGGCAGCAGTAATACATGCCTTAAAAATGTGGCGACACTATATAATGGGAAGAAAATTTTTACTATTGATGGATAATAGTGGGGTGAAATATTTGTTTAACCAACTAGATCTTAATGCAAGACAAGCACGGTGGCTAGACTTCTTGAGCGGATTCGACTTCGAGGTCAGACATATCAAGGGTAAGGAAAATAAAGTAGCATACACTTTAAGCAGAAGAGCCCATGGGTTATTTGAGAAAAACATCAGTAGGGTAGAAAGTGATCTGGAACAAAGCATAAGGACGAAAGGTATTAACAATGGAAATTACGCTAAGATAATGACAAAATTACAAAACATGACTGCCAACTTTGAAAAATTAGATCAAAGCATCAACAAGAAAGGACTATTACGACTTAAAAACAAACTTTACATACCAGATTCAGTAGAATTGAAATCAACAATTTTGGACGAGGCGCATAAGAAACCATATTTTTACCATCTAGGTTACTAGAAAACAATAAAAACACTTAGAAAACTATTTTTCTGGCCTAGTATGAAGGGCGAAACAACAGGATACTTGGCTAGGTGCCAAGATTGTCAGCAAGTTAAGGCCGAACACCAGCATCCAGCCGATCTATTACAGCCATTACTAGTACCGGAATGGAAATGGGAGACTATATCACTAGACTTTATAACAGGTTTGTTGATACAGAGAGGGGGGTGAATCAGTATCAAGTACAATTAAAAAATATTTTTCAACTTATACTTAAACCATTCAATTATATCCAATGAGCAATGAACAATAGTATAAGAGTTACACCAATACACCACAATACACCACGCACAATATATGAGAAATAATCAATAGTTTTTGTTCAAGGGAAGTAATGACTTCCAAAGGTAGCTACAGCTTCCAAATGTAAAGGGAGGGATAAAAATCCAAGAGGAAGATACAATCCTCCAATATCAAGAGATATTTGAACTCTCTATCCTTTCCCCTTCCTTCCACCCAAGAATATATGAGAGTTAATAAAACTCTACATTAAATCATCACCATCACCAATCATCACATAGAACCTGATAATGTTTTCTGAGACTTCTTCAATTTCTAAAATTATTCAATTCTTAGAGTACTCTGATCCTGTAGATAATGTTACTCAATGTATTCTTTGAAACTCCTCTAATTTTCACTCCTTGAATCCTCCCCAAAAAAAGGTTATAGAAAGAATGGGAGACTTTATTCAATTCTGGTTTGTTCATACGACCCAAGTTGTACAGCATGCCCCGCTCTCAATATTTAACATATGATTCTAAAACTCGAACACAAGAAACTACAATCTGTAATATTTCCAATGGAAGTGGTTCCACTATATTTGGAGTCTGTATGAAAAAGTTACGACTGTTTTACCCAGAACACCTATTTTTTGACTAGTTTCAGGACTGGCCACAAACCCTATATTCCACAGAGTGTATCTCCATAATTATAGTGAATCAAGAGATGCAATTTTTACCAGAGGTACCTTGATATATATTCTCAATACCATAGTGAGTTCACCATCTGAATCATTTTAGAAATTTTTTTATAGCAAAAATGATAAGATGACGTGAAAATAACATACCTTAGAACACATCACCAAAATACTTCATCCTCCCTTGAAATCCGACCTTCTTTTACTTCTTCTTCCCTCTGAAATTTGACTTGTATCAAATGAATGTAGAATGATATTTATTTATACTATTTATGTCACTTCCTTTTAACATTAGTGCCGACCTGACACTTTCTTATTTTGTAATTATTTGCTTTAATTATTTTCAGCGCCTACATGTACTTCCTTTTTCAATTCATTTTGTCATCTTCAAAAATTCATTTCTCCTCAACCATGAGGATCCATGTGACGTGCCACATACCACCAGAAACAACATGATGTATACTATCCATTCATGGGTGTTGTATATGCATGTGCATTTTCCTTCATGTCCAAATACCTTTATCAATCTTGCGGTCCAAAACCCATGACTAGGGTTGATATCAATGACAACAATCAATCTTCCAACAATCTCCCCCTTTGTCATTGATGGAAACACTCATGCTTCCCCTATCATCATGATCCCAATGTCTCTCCCCCTTTGACATCAATGGAAAAGGGTATGGCTTCTCCCCCTGAGTTTAATGGAAAAATGTAACCTTCTTCTTTGGGGCTGCTCCCACTAAACATGTGGCACTCAATAATACTTCATCCTTATTTTTGGTCTTTGGGACGTTTTCTTCCTTAGAATCCTTTTGTGTGGCTTCTGTCTTCTCTCTTTTCTTCATGTCTAGAATGTATATGTTGTTCGATCTTCTTGTTGGAATTGCAACCAATCTTCTTGAGTTATTTTCTCTGATTTTACATTTTTGGGAATCAAATGTAAGAGTGTATCCTTGAT
>JASDQU010685707.1:28401-39861 GCA_032191745.1 Picea mariana | reverse complement strand
AATTTTTTTTAAATTGTACTTGATATTTATTCACCCCCCTCTCAGTATCAATAATAGATTTTTTGAAAGGTTCATTCTTCATCAATTCTGTCAAAGGCACATGGATCTTGATCTTACTTAACTTATGTTCCAGGCATAAAGAGGTTGATGGCATATCAACTTCTTTTATTTCAGGGGTTTCATGTTTAGATGAGGGAGGTGGCTGCATTTTAGATGACATACCTTTACTTGAATTTGGCTTGGAGGGACTTTAGCCTATTTTTTTTTATCAGAGGTAATGGCTTTAGGAGCCCCTGCTCTCATCCTCAAATTATATTTATTTTGGGGTTGGCCTTGAATAACTCCCTCTTCCCCTATCTGAATGTCAAACTGATGTGATATTTGTGCTACCTCATATTCTTGTTGTGTTAAATGGCTAGTATAATAATTTTTTTCATTGAAAAGAACAACAATATCATCCACAACATCAGTGTCTACATCCATCTCCTCAACATGATTTTTTTGGAAAGGAGGCACTACCCTTTGATCATCAACATTTATCCTTTCTCTCTGCATTATTTGAGGGGAATCATTAGGCCTTCTGAACTGATTTTGATTTCTATTATCGGCCCATTGAAAAGTTTTGTTTCGCTGTGTTGGCCCTTGACCAAGTTTTGAAGAATACTTGGTCATAATTGACCACTTTTGGGACTGCGACATCTTGCCAAGGAAGGAGCGCAACGAAAAGCAGAAATTAAGGAAGCAAGACCAATTTTTGGGTCCATTTTAGGGTTTTGGGTTGATGTAACGGGAAAGGGATGTTGGCCCATGGGCTTACCCACCTTTAGGCCCATTTTGTAACCTATAAATAGGCAATATAAATAGGGGAAAAGAAGAGGAAGATAGTAGTAATAGTAATGTAGTACATCTATGTGATGTATAACTGAGAGCTTAGTGCTAGTAACTGGATCTGTGTGATCAGATGTATCTTAGAGTGCTCTGTGCATGAGATCAAAAAGCTAAGTGCAGTTTGTTGTAGTCTTGTGCTGAAGAGAAAGGAAGAAGGATCTAGCAAGTTGCACAGATCTTCTATCATGTGCGAAGTAAGGGTCATTGAAGCTCTGTGTTGTAACTGCTTGACCAAGATAATATAAAGAAGACTTTGTGGATGTAGCCCCAGGGTGGTGGTGAACCACGATAACTGTGTGTATAGTGATTTGTGCTTCGCTCTAATGTGTTTATCTCTTTCTTGGCTAAGTGCTTGATGTGATTAAGTAGATCTAGTTATGCTCTGTGCTGATGATATATGAATGAACGTTAGATCTGATATATAATATGCTTAGTGCTTGATCCATTGAAACTAACCTATATTTTTGTGGCTAAGTACTGAATCATCCTTAGTATAAGTATTCACTGTGATGATTTGTGCTTTCGACGAAGTGTATTAATGAATGTATGTTAAGGAATAACTGATGCTAAGTGTGTTGTAAGCAAGATAATCACAGATCAGTGTCCCAGCTAAGGTTGCAGACATCTGAGTCCTGCAACCACCCCTGCCTCTACCTCTAGTGAGACTTCATCTGCTTCACAGGTGTTGCCGAAAGGGCCGGTAGTTAGGGTTTTGTTGGTGCGCTCTTGAGCGTTGAACCCTAGGTCTGCCCCTATGCCAACAAATGGTTCCGTTTCCGAGACCTGAAACTGTGATTGTTGGGAACTAAAGAAGAAAAAGATTTTTGCGTAATAAGCTCTGTGCGTAGATCTGTTGCCCTAGTGCGTAGTATTCTGTTTGACCTGTGAAGCTTTGTTCCAAGAAAAAGAGGTCAGATCTGAAGGGAAAAGATTATATCTAAAGGGAAAAGGTTGGATCTGAAGAAAAGAGGTCAGATCTGAAGGGAAAAGGTTAGATCTGTAGGAAAATAAGTCAGATCTGCGAAGAAAAAGGTCAGATCCACAAAAAAGAGGTAAGATATGTAGGCTATGTTCCCTAATAATGGTAAGAATAGTTAAAAGTTTTTATATTTGAAAGCTTTGTGCTCTATAGAAGTAAGATAAGTGAAATTTTTTGTTTCTAAAGCATGGATCTAGGTATGTTTGATAGATTATGTCCTAGCTTCAAAACTAGGGCATTAATAGATGAAATAAAGTTTGATATGAATAGATATGATAAGTATAGTGATAGATATGTTATACCTATGCATTGAAAAAATGTTTGGACTAACAAGTGGATGCAGGATCCTAGAAAGAGTTTTTTGCAGGCTAGTCACCATGATCCTAGTGCGTAGTACTGAAGGAGTTGGGGAACATCTAAACGAAAAAGAGGATTAACCCTCTGTTATAGTTACAGAAGACCGAGACATCTTGCTAAGGAATTCCCTAGGAGAAGACCTAGTTGCCTCTGTTGTAAGGCTATGGACCATGAAGTATTGGATTTCCGTAGAATGATTTCTAGGCTTGAGAAGATGAATATGGAGTAAGCAAACCCTGAAGGAGATCAAGAGACCAAGATTAAACAAGAAACCCAGAAAGAATCAGAAAAGATATTGCTACAGATGAAAGATACCTTGAATGACCACCAACATGTTAGGCTATCAGAGATATTCAAAGAAAAGGAGCAAATCAAAGAAAGAATAGGGGACTTTGACATTGACTGTACTCTTGATGAAGAAACACAAGTGAAGTTTATGCCAGAAAGAACTTGGGAATCTATAGGCAAGCCTATCATGATCCCTTCCCTAGGAGGAACAAGTTTCTTCAAAGGAAAGCTAGTAAACCTATGGGGAAGGCTCGCCCGGATACCTATGACTATCAATGGAACTTTGATAGAGGAAGACTTTGAGATCATTAAATGTTTTGAAGACAGTGCCCCCATTTACCATGCTTATAGGAAAACCTTGGATTGATAGAGAATAAGCCAGATGAAAAGAAGAAGAAAAAGTTTTGGAACAGAAGAAGCAAGAGTTAAAAGACTTTATGACCAGAAGGATTGCATGCTTGATTGAAGAACAGAAGAGCAGATCGCATATATTTAATATTAGCAACTCCGATTTCGAAGCTAAGAGAACACTTAAGGATCCATAGAAGATCGAGTTACCTATTTTTGATACAGAAGAAGTATTATCAAGGAACCCTAGGAAAGACTTTCAACAACATGAAGTAACTAATACCATAGAAGATAAAAATCAAAATGGTAAAAGAATTACTGAGATGAAGCTCACGGGGAAGAAGGCTAAGAAGTTAAGAAAGAAAAGGGCTAATACTGTAAGGTTACAAGAGGTTCTAGAGGACACTTCGCAGCAAGAAGAATTGTAGAATTGGAACTTTGCCAAGATATCAGAACAACGACATAGAGTACTTCACCATGACGAAGCAATATAGTCATTAGAACCAATATACCCATTCAAACGCCACTTTGAATGGATCAAAAAGTAGTTATGGGTTACCACTAGACCATTGGATAGCACCAGAACAGATAGAATGGAGTTAATGAAGGCCCTATGTCCGTTGCAAGAAGATCATTGCTGAGAGTGCCTACTTAACCCATCACACCACGCACTGAGAATAATTTTTGCTAACTGAGAATCTGAGCTTGAACCCTGAGATTTACTTACCCTGAGATCATTGACTTACTATTCATTGTAGTCTCTGAATTCCTTTTTCACCCGAGCCAGCTGACCTAAGTTTGTATGTCGGATGAGCTCAGCGCTGCTGAGAAAATTGTTGAAGAAGTTCTAATTGATTTAATGACTGAGAGAGTCATGTCAGAATGCAAAATGTCTACAGGTGTGCATGCATCGTCCTCAGGCACACTGCTATCTTCCCCCTCCACTACTCGAGGCATTCGAAGTGGAATTGGTCAGACTTGAGTGACTCGAGACGCATCACAGGTGAGTGTTGGGGGCCTGTTGGCCCTTGACCAAGTTTTGAAGAATACTTGGTCATAATTGACCACTTTTGGGATTGCAACAGCTTGCCAAGTAAGGAGTACAATGCGAAGCGGAAAGTAAGGAAGCAAGACCTATTTTTGGGTCCATTTTAGGGTTTTGGGTTGATGTAACGGGAAAGGGATGTCGGCCCATGGTTTTACCCATGTTTAGGCCCATTTTGTAACCTATAAATAGGCAATATAAATAGGGGATAAGAAGAGGAAGATAGTAGTAATAGAAATGTATTACATCTATGTGATGTATAACTGAGAGCTTAGTGCTAGTAACTAGATCTGTTTGATCGGATGTATCTTAGAGTGCTCTGTGCATGAGATCGAAAAGCTAAGTGTAGTTTGTTGTAGTCTTGTGCTGAAGAGAAAGGAAGAAAGATCTAGCGAGATGCGTAGATATTCTATCCGGTGCGAAGTAAGGGTCATTGAAGCTCTATGTTGTAACTTCTTGACCAAGATAATATAAATAAGACTTTGTGTACGTAGCCCCAGGGTGGGGGTGAACCATAGTAACTGTGTGTATAGTGTTTTGTGCTTCGCTCTAATGTGTTTATCTCTTTCTTGGCTAAGTATTTGATGTGATTAAGTAGATCTAGTTATGCTCTGTGCTGATGATATATGAATGAACATTAAATCTGATATATAGGATGATTAGTGCTTGATCTGTTGATTCTAACCTATATTTATGTGGCTAAGTATTGAATCATCCTTAGTATAAGTATTCATTGAGATGCTCTATGCTTTCGGTGAAGTGTATTAATAAATGTATGTTAAGGAATAATTGATGCTAAGTGTGCTGTAAGAAAGATAATCACGGATCAGTGTCCCAGATAAGGTTGCAGACATCTGAGTCCTGCAACCACCCCTGCCTCTACCTCGGGTGAGACTTCATCTACTTTGCAGGTTTTGCCGAAAGGGCCAGTAGTTATGGTTTTGTTGGTGCACTCTTGAGCATTGAACCTTGGGTCTGCCCCTGTGCCAACACGTTGTTTAGATTCCCACTTCAACTTATCTATTTCAGAAGTCATATGCTTCAAAGTTTTGGTCATTTCATCAAGTTTTGGATAAGATGTGGTTGAGTTAGAGGAGCAAGGGGAATCCTCTCTTTGTTTTTTCTTATCTTTATCAGATATGGTCTTTAATCTGTCTGATGCCAAAATATTAGATTCAACCTCATTGGCTGCTTCCTTCATGGACAACTATGTGGTTGATCTTCTCTCTCTTAGGAGGAAGGAGAACTTTGCATCAAATGCATTGGCATAAGTGAACTTGCCAGAGGCTTCAGTTCATTTGATATCATCTGAGATTCTACCATACATCTTATTGAATCTCTTGGTGAAATATGAAATTGATTCACCATTCTCTCTTTAGGGCCCCAAACTCAGTGATGTATTATAGATAATCTCTCCTATCTCCCCATTGTTTTATGAAAGTTTCATCCAATGCTTTAATATCTGCAATGGAGGCTGGATGAAGACCCCTGAACCATTTTTTGACTTCCCCATCTAGAATTTGTACAAACAACCTCATCCACACATCTGCATAATCAATGTTAAAATTGTTTGCAAATCTATAGAAGGCTATCTAATGTTCCTCAGTATTTACCTCACCTTCCCTATTATACCTCAGTAAATATTTCATGTAATCTATGGTTGGGAGTGCATGTAAGCCTACAGACAGAACTAGGGGTGCATATCTATCATAAATTATGACATCCATCCTATTAACGGCCATGGTTTGAATAATAGGAATCTGAAGATTTATGGGAGATACAGGGGTGGATGTAGGACTGGATGCTGAAGTGGAATTAAGAGTTGGATATGCCTCAACTTATTTGGAATTATAATTCTCGGGGCTAGAAAATTCAAGCTTCTTGTGATTGTGATTAGACGTAGGCTCTTTGTGTGCAGTTTTACCCTTGAGGGGGGAGGTATATCTATGAGATAGGGTGGATTTTATTAGTTTCCTTTCTGGATCATAGGCTACTATGTTATTTGTAGGGTCAGAATGAGCCCCCCTTGGATTTTCTATTTTCATATTTGAATTTGTTGAATCCTTTCTTGGGCGCCAGTATTTCTTTCTTAAATTTTACTTAGTGGAGTCGATAGGTGAAATATGGAAGTCTATCTGTGTCTTATATTCATTTACCTTCAAAGGTCAGAGCTAATCAATGTCATTCTCCCAGGGAAATATATTTTGTTACTATGTTCCCTGGCAATGGTGCCAGAATATGTTGGTCCTAATGTCTGCACATGACCGCTAAAGGGAAAATCTAGGCCACCTATAAGTTTGGAATGATTGTTGGTTTTGTTGGTAAGATTAAGGACAGGTTTTCAAAGATGGTGCATTGGTAGGGCAGGACATACAGTGTAAAAGTAGGTTCTCCTTTGCTAATGGTATGGGTATTAAATGAAAATTGAAGATATGAAAAGACACACACAGAAAACAACAAGAAGCAATGCAATGAACCACTTGTTGTGCGGAAAACTAAGAATTAAGATAATATCTCAAGACCTTGACCAATACCTATATGAAAATCATTCAACAGGTTGAAAAATATTGGATCTTTCACTGAAAAATAGTTGTATAGTAGATTTCATAACCAGCAAAAGATAAACTAAAACAATAGCTGAAAGAATAAGGAAATGCACATTGCACATATCAAAAAATCTACATTCAAGATAAGAATCAACACATAAAGATTTGAGTAAGAAACACAACTGTCATCAATATATATTCACTAGGTGCTTCTACTTTCCTTTCAAAAAACTTTCCACCCCTAAAACATTCAAAGACCCCCTATTTAACAAAGTTGCGGAGGTTCTCATCCTTAGGGGACTGAGACCTAATTTTAGGTATTGTTTGTAGAACAGACTCATTAATCTAACTGACATTACATGGAGCTCAGCAAGTGAACTTCACACTGGACTTAATCAAAAAAAGTGGTTCTTATCACACATAGAAGAACACTCTTTAATCTAATCTAAGAAAATGTTGGAATTGATTGACTAAAAACTACTATTGTTTCTGAGACAGAACCGATGCATACGTTGGAATAACTGACTTGGAAGAAATAGGACTCAAAGTGACAAAACATAGCTCTTTGTCGATCTCTTGCATGCTTGGGAACTGTTTGAGGCCTCTGGAGATGACCAGTTGCATGGGCAGATCTTCACCTTATCTTCTACTTTACAAAACTTTCGACAGCTAAAACACCCTGTGTTGGCCCCATTAATTGCCACCCGTATTGCTTGGATAACTGTATTGTTGTCAGTCAAGTGAACATGGAGAAGAAATAAATGGTCACAAACTTGAGTGCATATAAGTGATCATCCAACAGAGGAGTGGTATGAGTGGAGGTGGATGACATGGGTGCAGCTGAAATGGAGGTGAGTGGAGGTGACGTGGTGACCTGAACATGATTTCAGGGGTTTTTGAGGGTGGTTTGGGTCCACACCACCTTTGAGCCTGAAATTCTCTACAAGCTTCCACATAGCACCCCCACAATAACATGGTTTAAATTTCGGCTTGCTCAATGGTTTTAACATCCGAGCATGTTGCAGTGCCGAAATGAACTGTGACCATTGATATGGTCGTGATCTATGATCTGGGGCAGAAGTTTGATAGGTGGCGTGTGATGAGAGGCTAGTTATATGCAGGGAGGTGGACGGTATCGGGCGATGGAAGATAGGTGTAATGTAATAAAAGGCAAGAGAGATACACGGGAGGTGACAAGAGTGTGAGTGGAGGACAGATGGCACGCAGTAAGAGGGGTAGTATTGAGAGTAAATCCAACAGGATTCTGTAGGGTGGGTACGTGGTAAGTATATTAGAGAGAGGGAGGTCTGAAATTCTGAGGGGTCACCACATTAGGTAGGTCTTGTGGCAAGGAAACCGCCATTCTGGACCCCACTTCCCCGTTAAAGATAGAATGGTCATGGGAGTCTAAAATGCAACATTGATATGGAGGAAAAGGCTATCGTCGATGGCGATTAACACTGGATTTAGGCACTCCTCAACAAACATATTTTCATCATGTATTTTAAATCCCGATCGCATGGGAACCATCGATCTAGATTGAAGGCCAAATCCCCACCGTTGAAAGTCGATCCTCTGAAGTGTCGTGTATTTGAAGTGGGAGATCTTCCACCATGTGTCCTCATTGATGGACGGTCCATATTTACTTCAGGACTTCAGGTGTTTGGGCTTCAAGAGTTTATAAAGGTTGTGCTTGGAGATCTCTCGGAGTAGTATGGACTCGGTTGACATGGCAATCTCTCGAGACTTTTGTTCGGTATTTAACCCTTGCGTGAATTTGACGCTCCGAATGCACGAAAACCATCGATCTGGGCTGACTTCTAGATCTCCATCACTGCAATTGTCAACTTGTTGTTTGCGTGTATTTGAGTCTGGCATGGTCTGCTCTGATTGGTTGCTAGATTATGTGGAAGCTTACTAAGCTTTCAATGGATTTGTTGAACATGCATATCTCCAGCGCACACATAAGATAATCGGTGGACCTTCTCTATGCTTCGTTAGTGGAAAATTGGAACTTTATCAAGATATCAGCAGGGAAGCTTTATCCTGATGAGTCATTGAAATTTTATATTGTTGTTGAACATCAAGATAGCTTCAAAATGTATTTGAGCATGGTTATTGTAAGATCAATACTCATAATAAAATTGAATTCTTTTTCTTTGTGTCCAAGATCCACCCGAAATTGAATAAGGGGATCTTAGGTACACTTTCAGTAGTGTGTTTGTGGTGAAATTTTCATACTTGCAATTTATCATTTAACACAACAAACATGAAGTTCAAAGCTCAAATACATGTCATTCAAGCATATGTGAAGAACATTCTCAAGCATTCAAGTTGTCAACTACATCAGTAATGGACAAATCAAAGTTTTCGAACTCAACACATCATGGAGCATTTGAAGTTAAATTGTAACTTGCAAACAATGTTTGTTGTAATATTACTTAATCATGATTTATTGTAACTTGCAAATTGAACTTTTGTAAGTTTACTTGTCTTTTTGAAATCAAGTTGAGTTGAATTGAATTTGTCATAAGGTGAATTTTCAACTGAGCCCGACACCCTAGAGTCATTTTTAGTCGTAATTGACAAGGATGAGTACTTGAAACTCAAATCATTGTAATACTTTGGGATGCATTTTCAGTGGTAACCGACATCCTCAATTTCTTGGAAGCAAGTTCAAGCAAGGTAAGTTCAAGTGAGTGTGAATAGAAAGCGAGCGTAAAGTTCAAGTGAGCGAGTTGCAAATAAACCTTCTTCTGTTGATTCAAATTGTAATTAGGATCTACCTGCACAAGGAGACCTCATTTAGTGTTTTTGAAATGGCTCGAAGTCTCGAATTATTAAAGTTACTGAACACTCTAATAAACACCACTAAAGACAACATAGTGATATTGAACAAAACAACTCTTCAATCAGTGCTAACTTGTTTGCAAGTAACACAAGATAAAGTTAAACTTCTTCAATCTCTATCCCAACTATTGAATGATGAGTTGATAGATCTCAAAAATCAACAGCCAGTGAAGTGTTCTGAACTAGTTTATGTTCAACACAATCCTCTCTATGATGATGATGGTGATGTTTTTAATCAATGGTCGATGAAGGAGCAACTCAATAAGACAACTTCATATGTAGACAAAGACGATGCTATTCTTAAACCTACCTTTCAAGAGTTTTCTTTTGAGTTTAATGAAGAAAACTTTTCAATGATGCATCAACATGCAGTAAATCCGCTTCCATGGATTTCAAAGCAACAGGTTCATAATACTCTTTCCAAGCCCATCATCAGACCTTGGGAAGAAATCATCTACAACAAGAATAGAATAGGAATTGGATATGACAAGGAAGTTACCTTTCATATTCCTGATTATTCAAGACCAATCAAGTTCCAAAGTGTTGGATTCCTTCAAGAAGATTCACTTTCACATGTTCTAGTTCAACATCAGAATGATAAGAGTCAACATTGTAATCGAGTTGGTCACAAGGAGAATCAATGTTTTGATCTCCATCCTTGCCAACATTGTGGCAAGCATAACCATTCTTCAGACAGATGTTCAACACTGAAGAAACCTGCAAGATTGAAAATTCACTATGAGTGGATTGATCCTTGGCAGTGGTCATCAACCAAGCAATTATATAAGTCTTGCCGAATAATTAAATCTCGAGTAAAGACCAATCTTGTAGCACATAACATTTTTGTACCTCACATAAGAGGTCCCCTTATGGCGTAGCTTTCGAGCATGGCCCTCACAGGATGAGATAACATGTGGTTTTTTTTGCATGCCCACTTTGTGTTGTACTCAAATGGAACAAGTATGGTACTCTCTTGAGCATAGAAGGGGGGAGTACAATGATGTAACTCTCATGCACCTTAAGGGGGGGAGTTCAAAATTCCAGTGACGATGGTTCATGAAACCACTTGTGTTCTCTCCTTTAAGCTGAAAAAGGGGGGAATTGATGATGGAATTGAATATGGTTGTCAAACTGAAAGTTTCGACAACAAGTATGCCATATGTGCATGAAATTCACCAAATGGGCAACTGCGGTCTGTAGATGACAGACTTTGGCAGAATTATGGTTCAATAAGTTTAAGTTGAATCATATAGATTTTGATTTTGAGAGAAATGATGTGAACATTTGGTTCACATAGATGGTCATTCAACCTAGCAGAGGACAAGAGGATCCTTCTGCATTGCATCTTGGCATTTGATTAAGTTGTCAGGCATTTTCAAGGATGTGTCAAACTAGAAGCTGATTCACTTCTCTTGGTTCTCTCTCATCAGATTGGAATTTACATTAAGTGAACAGATTGCATGCATCCTGGCTCACATGATTACATAGTGATATTTTCCAAAGATGGTAGACTTTGGCAAGATTATGGTTCAATGACTTGCAATTGAATCATACACATGATACATTGTGATGCTATTGGACACCTAAAAGTGTCAAGATTGGTTAGTGGTTATCCAAAAACCATCAGATACATGGTATCAATTGGTTAGTGGTCATCCCAAACCACATATTCAGAGAGCACTTTCAGTGAAACACTAATAGTAGAGTGGTGATACTACATGTTCACCAATTAGCAGAAGACATCAAATTCTTCTAGCTCAAATACTTGGCAAAATGATCAAATTGTCAAGCGATTAGGAAATGTTCAGATATTGCAGTTGTTCACTTCCATATCTTAGCTCTCTTGCAGTTCATTTCAAATGAGCATGGTCAACATCCATATTGGCAGGTTTTTAGGAAGTTCTTCATTGAGGCTCAACTTAGGAGTTTCAGTATGAAGACTTGGAATTGATACCAGTTTATGCTTTATTGTTGGTATTATTGATCAGACTTGTGATTGAGGGGGGATTGTTAGCCTATGGCTTACCTTTACCAATCACTAAGTCTAAATTGTCACCTATATTTGTATTATTCATTTAGGATATTAGTAATATATCCTCAAGTGATGACTAATGATTTAGTTAAGATTCTCTAGCCTAGTCATCATGCATGATTTTAGG
>JASDQU010685705.1:54394-74873 GCA_032191745.1 Picea mariana | reverse complement strand
CTCAGTAATCTTTTCATCTTTAGAGAGTTTGAAAATAACTTAAAGATGACTCCAATGTTGTCCTTTTTCGTAATGTTATTCTCATGAGGCCGAAAAAGAGATAAATTATCACTCAAAAGATGCCCTTTCAAACCATTTAACGAGTGGGAAAGGAAACAAGATCACTCGACAATCTTTTCATGTTTAGATATTCTGAAAAGAGCTTAAAGAAGACTCTAGGGGGTTCCATTTTTGTGTATCCATACAGGTCCGAAAAAGAGATAAAAATATACCCAGATGCATTCTCATGTATTTACGAGCACGAGAAAGAAAAAAGACTAAGCTTGGTATGCCCCCAGCTTGAAAGTTGGTGGGCTAGCTCCAGAATGATCATCAAAGGCTGGAGACACGCCCCCCACGCTTCAATTCATTCACCGAATTTGAGGTTGTCACCAATTCCTTTCAAATCTATACAAACAAATGCATGAGGAGGAAGGAGAAAATAAGTATCTTTTTATCGACGTTTGTCCCTGCACGCTCTGAGTTGATCTCCAGTCTTTCGCTCCTCGATGAGCCTTGTAGACAAACAAAGTACAACCAATTCCTACTCTATTGATATTAGCTTGAAAATAGATCTATCTATCAATGATAAGTTCATGTAAAATTAGACACAAACTAGAAAGAAACAGGCCAATCATGTCATATTAATGAGAATAATGACAATAGTACTTACAATCGTAGATGCGAATGCGACAGCTTCGTCAAGTCTCCTTTGTCTAACCCTTGCTCGAAAGATCCATGACCTGGATGATAGGAGCTTCACTGATCACTCTCCTTTAGTTCACTGTGTGTTTCCTATAAGATCATAGGTTTCATGCTAGCAATTCTTCCCCCTTTTCACCATCATAGAGCTTGCTTATATAGGTTAAGAGAGGCTTAACCTCCTGAGGTATCTTTAGGGTAGGTTGAGGAATTCCCTCCTTAGATTAGGGATCTTTTGATTGAACCAAGAATTTGAATGCAACTGCCTTCCAAACTTGAAATTCCCTCCCCTTATTCTCCTCAACGGACCAACCACTGCCCAGATTAGATAGCGCTCTCTCAAAAGGGGCATTAGGGCACTATAATGCTCCCTAGGAGGCTCAAGGGGAGCGCCAGTACTCTAAGGATGGTTAGCACTCCTTCAGAGAGGTGGTTTGTTGTTATAATGCTCCCCAGTATCTTGTGGGGGAGCTTCAGCGCTCCTAAGGATGCCATAGGGGAGTGCTCTCCCTCAAAACCCTATTTCAAGAGCTCCTTTCAGATGGCAAAAGATTCTTGACTTCAGTAGATCATTCTCTTTCCTCCAATTCAAGTGTCTGAGGTATTCTAAGTGTCTCCTTGGTGTCATCATCATGGAAATATGCTTTGTTTGATGTTTGCGACACTTGTGAACAACATGCGACACTTGCGACAGTTGCAGGGAACATGCGACACTTACGACAGTTGAGAGGAACATGCGACACTTATCAAATCGAGCAATATTGAGGTGCAACACCTTTGATGTTGTATCTAGAACTCTTATGTTAGTGGTACAAATTTCTTGTTTAAAAAGTGATTCATATGTTTTATCATAAGTATTTTAGGACACCCAAATCTTGTAACTATGTTCTCAAGCAAGAACCGCTCAGTTGTCTCTATGTTGCAATCTGTAACTGGTTCTACTTCTTCCTAGGTGGTCAAATAGTATTTGGCGCTAAAGATGTATCTAGATCATGTTCTTCTTGCTTATGGGTTAATTGGTCTGACAAAATCCACTATCCATTTGTTAAATGCATGTAAGGTAACTTGCAAATTCAAAGGAATCTCATCCCTTTGTGATGGTTTTCATATTCTATAACAAGTGTTGCAGCTCTGGTAATATCCTTCTACTCTTTATGGAGGGTAGGCCACCATATTCCTATGCACAAGATGTTTTGCATTGTTACCTTTCTTGTGTTATGTACTCTTGCAACTCCATCATGTGATTTTGATAAGATCATGGGTCTTTCGTGTTCTAGAAAACAACATCATAGTATCCCATCTATGACAAACTTATATAAGTTTCTTGTGATCAACTAATAATGTCTTGATTTACCCACTAATTATTTCTTATGTGATACTATCATATCGGGTGGAGCCACTCATCTTCTCAAGTATTGGAGAATTTCTGCAAAAGGGTTCTCTACCATTTGGACTGAAAACAAATGTGCATCTGGTAAGCTATCATTCAGGTTCCCTACATCTTCCCCTATCAGTATCCACGACAAATGGTCTGGTCCAAGATTTTGTTTTCCTAGTTTCAAAATAGCTTCAAAATCATACTCTTGGAATAACAATAACCATATACAGTTTCTCCCTCCTAGAAATTTCTTGTTCACTAGATACCTGCGTGCAGAATGGATTTTATACATCCTGAAGTGGGATCCCAACAAATAATGTCTGAATTTCTTCAAAGCATACACCATTTCCAAGCCTTCCCTTTCTGTTGTTGTGTAATTTTTCTCAGCAGTTGAAAACTTCCTATTAGCAAAATCAATCGAATGATTTAATTCTCCCTCCCCAGGTTGGGCTAATAATGTGTCGAGTGCTATTGATTATATGTCCACATGGCCATGAAACACTTTCTGGAAATCTGAGCATACCAAAATGGGAATGATTACTAAATTTTGTTTCAATACATCCATACCCTTTTGACAATCTTCGTTCCACTAAAACTTAGCCTATTTCTTCAGTAAACTCTCCGTTGGGGTTGTAATCTATACATATCCTTTAATAAATTTATAGTATTAACCTTTATGGACCAACATTGTTCTCAACTATCACACTAATTTAGGTGGTATTAAATTAACAATTATTTCTACCTTGGCCAGATCAACTAACAAACCTAACTTACATACCACTTGTCCTAGCAGTATCCCGAATGGTGCACATAAAATACATTTCTTCAAATTTAATGAAATATGATATTTCCTACATCTATCAATCATCAACCTTAGATTTTATATGTGATATTGCAACATGCTAAAGAAATTCCAATCATCTAGGTACACTTCAAGAAACTGATGAATAAACTCCTTAAAGGCTATGAAAACCACTCTGGAAAAAACTACAGGTGCATTTTTTAATCCAATCAACACCACTCTATACTGGTATATTCCCCATTCTATCGCAAATTTCATATTATGTCTATCTTTTGGAACAATCTTTATATGATGGTATCCTAAAAATCCATCGGTGAACGAGTAGGCCTCCTGTCATCCTACTTTTTCCAATAATTCATCTCTAAAGGGGCTCGGGAACGGGTCATGTAAATAGGCATCATTCAACTTTATTAAGTCTCCACAAATCCTAATACCCCCTCTCCTTCTTATCTTGAACCACCATCATAATTATCCTTTCAGATTCTGCGATGGATTCAATTATACTAGCTTCTATCACCATGTCAAGTTCAACTATAACTTTTTCCTTGTACTTTGGCTTTAATCTGTAAGGTCTTTGTCTTACTGGCTTAGCATCTAGTTTTAGCGGGATCTTCATATCGCCCAATTCTCCAACTATTCCCTTCATATTGGAAAAGGTGGTTGGGAAACGATCTTGGTACTCACACAATAGATTTGCGACCTTTTTCACCGTCTCATCATTCCAATAATCCCCAATATTTTCAAAATTTGACTTTTCCTCCATGCCAATATTCAATTTGTGCACTCTTAAGGGATTTGCATATGCATCATATTCAAGTGTTGTTCTACTACATCACACTCCCCTTCAATTTCTGATACATGTACATTTCTTGGGTCTTCTTCTTCTTTGTCATCCTCAGTAAATTTATAACATTCCAACAATTCATAAGTTGTCATAGACTCTCTGTGTTCACTACATGTAGGTATTATTTATACTTGTCCTTCTTCCATAAACATTTTTCCTCTAATGACTTGTAAGACTGCATCAACGAAAGGTGACTAAGCTTCAAAATTAAATGTTACCTTATTTTTTTGGATGATATCCTCCCAATTCATCATTCCTCTTCACACTTCTATCTCTAAGTACCAGTTTTTGGGCACTATCTCCAAAATATGTATGAACCTATGCATCCATTCCTCCTTTGGCACTTGCCTTGAAGTTGTAATATATCACAAAACATGGTCTTTTGGATCGCTCATGCATGTATACTTGGGAATACTATTCTTTGTTCCAAACATGATCTGCATCATCCTTTTGTAATGTTGTCAATCCTCTATCCCTTCCTTATGGGTCCCCCACCATCTCATTGTGGTCGCCCTTACTGTAACATATAATGATAATAACCTTTGTTGTTCATGTATTTGTAGCTCAAATTTATTGACAAAATAACTTACCTCAGTTAATTCTTCAAACTTTCTATCATCTCTTACCTCTGTTCCAATCCAACGTAATGAGCGAGTGATGCACACACACCTTCTGGTCGACATTCCATGAAACCGGTGTTTCCATAGTTCAAGTCCTTCCTCTGAGTCTGATGCGCAAGAGATTATGCTTCTCCAACTAATAACAGGTCCATATGCAGTGGGGTTTATGTAGTTATACATATGCGTTGTCATGTTATATAAGTTATCAATTTCCCTCCTTGTGGGCTCCACATATCTTCTTACCTCCATTGGATCTAATGGTTCAGTGAACTTTAATCCTCCTCCTTCAAAAATCATTTCTATTTTCTTCAGTTTGATGATTTCCTGATTATCAAAGGCCTAACTCAGTCCAAACAATGTTGGGTATGACTAACTATTAGCCACAATCTCGATGACATCAAATTTAGCTACACTACACACTCCATTTATTTTCATGGGTACTCCTACCAATCTCCCAATTGTTATTATCTTATGTTGGTTAGCCAACCTCAACTTGAAATTTCACAAAACTATCTTCGTTTTCCCCATCATATCCCACATCTATCTTGGAATAACATTGACATCTAATCCTAAGTCTAATATGACATTATCCATGTCATATTGTCCTATCTGCACACTTAATCTAAACTCTTTGTTTGTAGTATTCTTTCCCAAGACTTGGTTTAATTCTTTTTGCATTGTAGATACTTCTCTGCCTTGTGTACATTGATCAATCATCATGCATAGTGTATTCAGTCTTGTCTCATCCTACATCAATTCTAAATAGATTTTGAAATTTTGTCAAAGTGTTTACCTTCTCGATCTCCCTATCTGGAATAGTGCAATCATAAACTGGAAGCATATTGTATGTTGGTGGTGTATTTGACGTTGAAGCTATCAAGTATGGTCCTAATATCTCCTTCCTTGCTTGCTGATAATTTTTCCTTTCTTCCTATGGATTGAATGTTGGCATGGGATCACCTGCTTTCCTTATCCATTGTTCCACTCCCTTCCCTTTCTTTGTGGCATCCATTCCAATTTTCATTCCACCACATGTAGCAACTGCTACTTTTGGTTGATCGTCATGTTCTTTAGTGGCTATCATTTGCAGGTCTAGTTATGATTCTAATGTTGGTTATGATTCCCTCTTGCCTACCACTTCGTTATCAATTGACAACAATCTTTTGTTGCATGATCTAAGGATCTTCAATACGTGCATGTCGTGCAAGGATTTGGGTAATCTCTTGATAAATTTACCTATTGATTGCGGTTGTAACAAATTATCGGTTCTTTCCCTCCTCGACCAAATCCTCCATGTCCTTGACCTCTGTTGAAACCTCCATGTCCACCCTGATTTAAGCCTCTTGGAGTGTTATATTATGGAATTCCTCCTTCTATTGTGACATTGTCCTCCTAAATTTTGTACACATCCGAAGTGCGCTCTATCATCAAGTCAAATGCGTGAAAGCATTTCTCAACATATCCTACCGATTTGCAAAAACTACAGAATAAATTTCTTGGGGTACTTTGATATTTTTGCAATAAGGGAAAAGTAGTTGGATGATGTCCCCATGTCTTATATATCTCACAATTTCCCACTCCTCCTTCCAATGGGTTTGTTTCTCCTGTATCCATATACTGCATGAAAGTGGGGCACTCTTCCTTCCTATGGACTTCTATCATGTGATATGTCAAACAAGTTCACGCTTCTCCTTATCCTTCGTTATCTCTTATAATTTAATTATCAATGCAACTAACTATAACTGTACATGTGCCATACCTATGCCATATCCTATAGGATATGATTCCAATTTCATCACGATTTCCAAAGCTTTAGGATGCGATGCGACCTTTTGTTATGTTAATGGACATTGAATGTGCATTAATAGGCTTTCTATAAACCATTCTCGGTGTTTATTGTCAATAATATGAAAGGGTAACATACACATCACATATTTAAATATATGTTCGTAGTCCAACATTATTTCGTTCTGTACTTTCTTAATTTCCTTTAGTTCTGTAATGTATTGAGATTTAGATTTATGCTTCCTGAATTATTTTAACAATGTTTGTCTGATTTTTTCCAAGGTTCTTTACTATCTGGTTGGTGTAGTTATCTAAAACTTCATATACCATAGTAGTGCACAGCCCCTGAATTTCATGGCCATCAGCATGATTTTCGTCACCTCATACCAGACATTCTCCACAATGAATATTGTGTCACATACAAACAAGTGTTTCTTAGGCTCCTCCAACCTCGTTCCCTAAAATGAGGGAATTCTCAATGCATGGTCTATCCCTGCCATTGTACTAGGTCTTGTACTTACCCTTGGTGATCTTGACTGACTCCAATGTTTTGTGTTTTTTCCACTATTATGACTATTTCTCTAACTTCTTCCACTTATTACAGTTTCTCTTGAACAAGTATCAGTTCTTGCTTCAATCCTTAAAGACACACATGGGGTCATGGGATCGATACAAATTCTAATGTGAGATGGAATTACTTCTGTTGGGAAGTAATAGGGATATCTTTCTTTCCTTTTCCTTTCTTTGTACACTGTGATCTAGATTTCTATGTAGGCGTCACTTTCCTTGAATTCTCTATGTTTATCTCCTTTTCCAGCCACAGTTTCCTTCTTGTTGTATCTAAACCTTTTCCCACAATGCATTACTCCAATCCCTCTGTCCAAGTCAATATTTTCTCTCCACATCCTTAGCCCATATGCTCCTTACTCATCATTCCAACTCTTAGACCATCCTTTGGTCATCCCCCAGTTCCCCTATGTGAATGAAGGTTCTTAGCTATAAAAATCTATCTTTGTGACATTCTTATTGCACATTAACATCTTTATTCAAGTAGATAATGTGTTCAAATATCTTTCATGCTGACCCTTGAAGAAGTCCCTCTTCAAAACACTATAAGATTGGGTACAATCTACTGCAAACTTCATAGTATAACCCCCTAGTATACTACTCAACCAAAAATCTATTGCACGAGAAATATTATTACTTATCGTATTGATTTGTCTAATCAGTTCAGGAATCCATTTTCTTGCGGCTTAAACTCTGTATCTCCCAACGTTCTCTACTAGCCTTCCTAACCATTCACTCAAAAGAATAAAAAATTCACCACAGAAAGTTTCATGCAGATATGTGAAAACATACCTTTGTAACCATTATTCGTCATTGAGCCGAGGGTTTCTATTTTGTTCTCTAGAAAATATTTATTCCTTCCTTTTTATCCATTCTTCAATTTATTCTCAATTCATCCTCCAAGACATTCCCCTCAATTAAAGTTCTCAGTACTGGAAACATAACCATTTGTTGGCATGTAGGGGGTAGAACCGAGGTTAATCATTCAAATACCAACAAAACCATTATATACAGGCCCTTTCAACATCACCTACAAAGAAAATGAATTCTCACCTGAGGCTTCTAGAGGGGCTGCAGGAACCAAGGTTCTGTAGTGATGAAGGGAAGTGATTCATCATTTGGTTCCTTTACTCATGTGTGAAATTCTCATAGATTAATAGTTACTTTATCATCAATTTAATATATGCATGACATTATAACATTGTATGTGATTCATACATTCAACATAAACGATAAGACATGATAAATTGCAAACACATCATAACAGAAGAATTATACATGGTTCACCCAAGTTGGGCTACGTCCACAACGATTGGCTTCCTATATTATTCATTAATAGCTTTCTTATGATTATGCACTGCACTACAAGCTATGCAATAGTAACATCACCCCAAACCCGCCTGTTTGTTCTGTTATAGTGCAAGTTGACTCCTAAGTCATATCTTAGATTTCTTCCTTCGCTTAACTCCCTTACCAAAAAAGAATTAGAAACTTACATGCACCATCCTCTCCCCTATATCCTTACCTCTTACATATTTATACATAATAATAGGGATAATCCATTTACAAAAGTGGAAAAAGTGTCCCCCAAAACCCATTACAAAAGTGGACAAAGTGTCCCCCAAAACTTGTTACAAAAGTGGACAAAGTGTCTCCAAACCCCATGGTTTATAATCATTTTCTGCCTTTTGTGTGTTGCTTCATCACACATCCTTTTTTATCACTCTTTAACTCCTTGAAGTATTCTCCCATCATGCACTCAACTCCATATTCTAATTTCCTTTTACCCTTTGACCTCCTTTTGATTCATATCCCAAAACATATCCAAACTGCCCCTCCAACACATAGGAAACATATCATGCATACCACTGACTAAGAATCACATTTGTTTTTCTTTGACATCAAACCTGATATAAGAGGTAATTTAAATGTTTTTCCAAAAAAACCTATGAATTAAGGAAATTTACCCCATTTCCCAAACCTTAAACAAATCAATAGTTATTGCACATAGTATGGAAGCTTTGTGCAATGTGCACAATTCAATCCAATTGTTATTCAATTTTTGGTTATTCTAACTTGTTTTATTATATTGTACAGAAAATGAAATATGCTAACCATTTTTCTTAATACCAAAATAGATCCATATTAAATACAAATATATTGGTCTGCAATACTATAGATAAAGCCAAATAATATTCATAGAGAAATACAAAAGCAACACATGACGTGAGCGAGCAAAATGAACCATTCATTTTATTTAGTAGAATAGGAAGCCTTTATATAGAATAGGTTCAACATAAAATGGTTGTTATTAAAAGTGGGCCAATTCTAACTAACCAACAACTATAAAAGGTCTAAAACCCTAACAACTATCTTAGTCCTTGGTCCTTGGGACTTGTGCCCAACCTCCAAGGTAGAGATGCACCACATGTGGGATTTGTGGTGAAGTGTGCTACATCTTGAAGGAGGTGAAACTTTGTGGTAGCACCCAACTAATATAGCTTGAGATGTGTGCTCTCCTCCTTGGGGAGTGTGCCTTCCAACCTACCCAATTCCTTCCTATTTAAGCCTGATTCCAATCTTCATAAGAACAACAATGGACAAAAAATATTTGAAGTAGTTGAGGAGGAGGGTGGATAAGGAGATCATCCATGTGATTGGTGGATCCTTTATTATATTTGATGACCTATTGGAATTGTTGTAGATAAGAAACCCACCTCAAGTGACATTGTTCCTGGAGCTTAGACTGAGAATTAATAAATATCAAAGGATGATGATCGGTATGAAGAATGGTCTCCTTACTCGAGATACATTGGCACCATTGTTTTAAGGCATGGACCAAGCTATAGAATTCCTTATCGTATGTACTGTAGTTTTTTTTGGATTGAGCCAATGTCTCAGAATTATAAACAATGGGATGTCCTCCCTATTTAAGAACTATGTCAATCACATGTTGAGAGGCATTAGTCTCAATTTTAGAAGGTTGTTGAAGAACGGGAAAACATAGGATAGGTTTTGAACAAAGGGCCTCTTTAATGAACTAGAACTTCTCTTGATCCACCAGAGTCGAAAGAAAAGTGGACTAATTGGAAAAATGATGAAGGTTATTGGCCAAATAAGAGACGCAAGGAATGAATTTCCTGTAAAAAGTGATTCTACCAAGAAAAAAATTAAGGGCTAGGACAGACTGAGGAGCGGGCCATTATGATAGAGCCTGAACTTTATAAGCATGAGGACATACACCTTCCTGATAAATGAGCAACCCAAAATAAGAGACACAATTCTAGATAAAGGAGGACTTACTTTCCTTGACTTGAAGATGATTGCTATGCAACAATTGGAGTCAATTAGATTCCACATGTTGTAAGTTTTCCTCCCAAGTATTACTAAAGACCATAATTTCATCCAAATAAATGACCACAATGCGGCCTAACAAAGGACAGAAGAAATCATTGATGATCCTTTGGAATTTTGCCATCCATTCATAGAGCCCAAATCTAGTTTTAAAATATTTTGTCCACGTGTTCGTAGAATCCATGCACACTTGGCGATAGATCACCGTCGTATCCATATTTGTAAAATACCTTTCCCATTTGAGATGATAAATTAGGTCTTCAATGTGAGGGAGAGGATACATATTTTTTACAGCAATATTGTTGATATATTGGTAATCAGTGACTAAATTCCACTCACCACTCTCCTTTTTGGGAATAATGAAGGTGGGGGAGGCGCAAGGAGAGAAGTTGGGTTGGATATTGCTGACATTGAGAAGTTGTTGGTGTTTGCGTTTAATTTCATCAACCTCATGGGGATCCAAATAGTATGAATGGGAATTAGGAAGAGAAGTACTAGGAATGAGATCGATAAAATGCTCAATAGGGCCCTGAGGTGGAAGGCCTTCCAGAGGGGAAAACCGATCATAAAATTTAGAGAGAACAATAGAGAGAATAGGTGCAATGGACTTGGGAGTCTGATATGGCTTAATAGGGTTCAAAAAGCATAAGCATAGAAATATATTGAGGCTTACTTGGCATATGACATCTTGGATGACGAGCATAAGAGGAGATTTTAGGGATGAAGAGGTAAGAACATAAGTTTGACCATCCAGTTTGAGGTTATATTGATGGGTGCAAGCATGATAGATGGAATCACATTGTTTCTGGTATGGGATTCCCAAAATAATATCTGTACAATACAAAATCATAGAAGGGTTCAATGGAAAAGGTGATGAAACAACGTTGTGGGACCATGACACGAGGTTCATCCTTATGAACTCACCCTTGTTGATAAGTAGATGGATGAGGGATTGTGGTCAAGTTTAATTGGTTCACCAAATCTTGAGATGATGAATTATTTTGGCTGTCATTATCAATAATGAGTGTAGCAAGAAACTGCTTGATTTGGAAATTGTTGGTGAAGATAGGGGCAATCAAGCTAGCACTAGAATCAATGGCCATAAAAATAAAAGAGGGATATGCAGCCATGGGATCCTCTAAAGATATTGGATTATAAGGAGGAGGAACTACAGATGAGGACTTGGGAATATCGAAAAAAATAGCTTTGGCACTAGATGGATTTTGTAGGACATGACAATCGACGGTGTTATGGAAAGAACACTTATGGAATTTGCAACATTTAGTAGACTTAGACGAAGAGGGAGAATTTTGAGAGAAGTGAGTGGTGGTTGAATTAGGATGAGACTGAGGGTATTTCAAGTGAGGGGATAGCTTACTCTCAACTGCTAGAGCACAGGAGAAATCCTTATCTAGAGAACAAATGTAAAAAATATCCACCTCCCTCTGTAAAAAATCAATAAACCAGAATTAAAATTTATTATGAGTACCTCTTCAGAGTCCTAAATATGAAGCTGGATGTAGAGCTTGGTTAATATTTCAATGTATTTCTACATGGATTGTCCTGAGAATTTGCAGAGCTGCAACCAACGAGCCTGAATATTCTAACAGTATTTAGGACGATATAATATGCTACAGGGAACTTCCAAAGTGCCTATAGGAGTATAATATGATGAAGATTCATGTGAATCGACAATGAGTTGGGTATAAATGGTTAGAGCATCCCACTAGTCCCGGGGAAGGCCTTCCATGTGTAATATATCAATCTGAAGCTTTTCCTTGTGAGAGATGTCATGACGAGTGTTGAATTATGTAAAGAGACTTCGAATCCAGGAATACACAGTGTCTCCATCAATATTCCCATAGAACTTAGCAAGTTGGAAATGTGCATCCAGTCACAAAGGAGTTGGATTCTCACCTTTCAATCTGATAATCTCATGAAGACCCAAAGCCAAGTGTTGGATAGGAGAAGAATTGAAAGAAGAGGAATCATCCTCCAAAGTGTCCCTTATTGGAGGCATGATCTTCATAAAATAATTTTTCTGCTATGTATATCTGAAAGATATGCCATTAATCTGTAGAGAGGACAAAGGGAAAAACCCTAGAACACCTTTGTAAAAAACCCTAGCACACCTCTATACTGCAAATTGAACAAAGAAGAGGAGGGGGTTTCCCTAACACACCTATGGAAATCTTCATGAGATAAGAGGAGGAGGGGGGTTCCCTAGCACACCTATTATGAGAGAGAGAGAGGAGGAGGGTGAAAAGAAACCCTAGCACATCCCTTACCTCCAGAAAAAAAAAATCCAACCCTAGTGAATCCAAGGAAGGGATATGGGTTTTCTTAGATCTACCACTAAAATCTCTTACTAGTGGAGCAAAACAACTTTGGATCAGTGCTATGGTACCATTTGATCTGCAATACTACAGATAAATTTAAAGAATATTCACATAGAAAGACAAAAACAACACATGACATGAGCAAGCAAAATGAACCATTCATTTTATTTAGTAGAATAGGTAGCCTTTATATAGAATAGACTGAAAATACAATGGTTATGATCAAAAGTGGATCAATTCTAAGTAACCAATGGCTATAAAAGTTCCCAAACCCTAACAAATATCTGAGTTGACCAGTTCATGGTCCTTGGGACTATTCCCAACCTCACAAGTAGAGATGCACCCCATGTGGCCTTTGTGGTGAAGTGCGCTACATATGGAAGGAGGTGCACCTTTGTGGTAACGCCCTGATGGTCTAACTCGATATGTGTACTCTCCTCCTTGGGGAGTGTGCCTTCCAAATTTACCATCTATCATGCTTCGAGAGGGATCAAATCCCTCCATGTACAAACCTCCTTTTAGAGTGGAAAACTTGAAGAAATTTTTGCACCTCGAGGGATTTGATCCCTCTCTGTGCATGATAGATCAATATTTAGGATGGACCTATCATGGTTCTAGTCACTCGAAGGAATGCACAATTTTTAGATGATAATATTTATCTATATTTCTATGTTTAAGATGAAGTTGATACTTTGAAATTTACATCATTATGAATCTGAATAATAACAAAGTAACATTATTTGGTGATGAAGGTGTTGAATAATAACAAAATGAGATTGTTAAGATATTGAATAACATATATACTACAACATATCATTAAGAAGTGATATCAGGAAGATATTGAATAAATCATATATTACATAGTAATTGATATCAATATATCTTATTTTACTTTTATTTTACACACATCGACACAATTTCCCATCTTCTTATATCGATCATATGGAAATGGAGGTTGAAATTGTAGACCATGCAAACCTTTAACTAGATATATTGCAGTAAAAGTGAGACCTTAAGGAATTGTAGATCTCCCATTTTTTTCACATTTTATATATCTTAATATTATAATGGTTTTAATTTGAAAATATTAATAGATAAATCACACCTAACCAAACAAAGTATAGGAACTTAACTTTTTCTTTTTTTTTTGAAATTGGTTTTCACTGCATTATTGCTAAATTCATCTAGCTTGACAATTTACAATTTCTCACAATTGTAATAAATACAAAGGATTAATTTCCTTTGTATCAATTCTTCAATTAATAAATGCACTAGATCATTTTTCATAGTGATACTAAAATCAATATAGAGTATTATTTAGTTCACATCATTTCCTCAATTAATTAATGAAATGAATCATATTTCATAGCATTATCACTGAAATAACCCTATTGTTTTATGTTATATCATTGTTAAAATGAACACAACTACCTGATTATGCTAAATCATCTTTCATTGTATCATCACTTAAATCAATGCATATTTTTCTGCATTATGCCATTATTAAAATTGATGCAACTAATTGTTCTAAATCATTTATTATTGTTTCATCAATAAATTCAATGCATTGCAATGTTTTTCATTATGTTATTATTCAAATCATAACAACTAATTGTTGTAAACCATTTTTCAATGTTTTGTTTTATATCATTGTTGAAATCATTTAGACTCCCTTCTCTAAATCATTTTTTTAATATCATAACTAAAATCAATAAGCCCTATTGTTTTGTGTACTTTATTGTTTTAAGTAATATCAATGTTAAAATGAATACGATTATGCTAAATCATTTTTCATTGTATCATCACTTAAATCAATCCATATTGTTTTACATTATGTCATTATTGAAATCAATGAACTAGTTGCTCTAAATCATTTATCATTGTGTCATCACTAAAATCAATGCATTGTATTGTTTTGCATTACGTTATTATTGAAATCATAGAAACTAATCACTCTAAATCATTTTTCATTGTACCATCTCTAAATTAAATGCATCCTATTGTTTTGTGTTATGTAATTTCTGAAATCATTCATCTCCATTATTTCTCTAAATCATATTTTTAATATTGTCACTAAATCAATATGCCTTATTGTTTTGTGTTATATCATTGCTCAAATCAATGTATTTATTCAATGATTGATATTACATTCTCTTTTAGTTTCCATGATTGGAACATATCAATAGTATAAACCCACACCTCTTGAATTTTGAAACATTCTTCATTTTGATAATTGATTAAAGCATAATTATATATCTTGAGAATCCTTTCATCCTCTTCATATATAACTATTATCTCAGTAATTTATATTTAATCCCAATATAATTGATATTTTACTTTCGAAACAATTATAAAATGGTTGGAAGTCCAAAATTAGACTACTTTTGTCATATTAGACTCGTTAAAAATTAATCTTATATAGTTATATGATACATAATAAATATGCTCTAAATTTGAAGTCTCCAAGCAATCAAAATATTATAGAAATTAGAAACTAAGAGAAGGTTTGTCTGTAACATAAATTCGATATTGATTTAGATTTAATATTCATATTAATAATTATTTATAAATATTATTGAAATTTCAAATAATTATTCAAAATACTATACTCTTATTTTTATTGCTTTTATAGTTAGTTATTTCTTTCAAAAAAATATCAACATAATAAAAACCAACCCTAAGAACAAACCCTATTTCAAAAGGAATCTTCATTCATGAATAAGTCAATATATAGATTCAAATTATACACACTATGGATTACTAAATTCAATCTAACATATGATCCATCAATGATTCATGTAAATTCTTGATATAATCTATATGTTTTTTTTTTTCAAATTCACGATACTAAAATTCTATTGATTGATCAAAAAATCATGCATGCCATTCTCCTTTTCTATTGGTCTTTCACTTGGGAAACCAAACCAACAAAAAAGGTAAAGTTTATCAGGCCATACTGTATATCTAGAGTTTTTAAACAGAGTTTTTAGTTCTAACAAAAACAAAAATGCTTATTTCCTTCTTGCTACTGACCCTTGGACAAAATCTTCAGAGGTAATTCATAACCAACAAAAAGAAAATTGGAAACTAGAACCAAGAATCAGAGACCTGGTGGCATAACCTATCCATCCTAAGTTTGATTTGGGGATGAATTTGTTGTGTTTCACATGGATGTGAGCGCCACCACTATGCTTGACAAAGGAAAATGGGTTAATACTTCACGCATCATCAAGTGAATACTATCCAACTAAAGTTGCATTGTGTTCAAATCCTCTTCCCTTGTCTATAACTTTTTTACTAAGAGGTTCTTAATGTTCTAGTAGATTTCGATTGTCTTCCAATACTTTGTATCTCTTTCCCTTGATGTTCTTTCATCTCGAACCCAACAAAATGTGGCTTTTGCCACTTTCTGCTCCATTTGCATGGTTCTTTCCTATTGGATGACTATCTTTTCTTCCTCGATATGATCTTGAAGCCTTGATGGACTTAAGGTATAAAAGGAGTGAACTATGGTGAGGGCTTCACGTTCAAGTCTTGAAGATGAAGCTTCAATTTGGGGTTGGAGAGAGGACGAGGCTACGAGATAGTGTCCTCCTCGATGATAACCATGGGGATAACCTGTTCATGTTGCCATTGCAACCCAAATCCCCTTTCGTAGTCTATGCCAAATACGTATGCGATTTGACTGTGGGAGGTTGTCAGGCCCCCCTTCTATCTAGCGTTCTCTATCTTTTTCCACATCCCTTAGCTTATTTTGCATGGATTTGTTACTTTTCCACCCTACATGCTTTACCAAAAATAATTTACTAACACCTCTTGTCATTGGATGATTAACAATGGGGTCCTTCCTCATTTCCTTCTCATTTAACTTGATGTTATGGCTGAGGATTCATCCCTCCTATGTCTCATGCCTTAGAACTTCATTTCCATGTGATGAAATCTTGTTTGTAGTGTGTGGGATCTTGGGAGAAGGGTTTGTGACCACCTCCCCATTTAATCTACCAATTGAGGTGTCTGAGTTGTGTTTATGAGACATATATGGTTGTTGATCACACCCAATGGTTAAATTTGATGGGTATTTACCTGTTTTATCCATTTTTAATCATCCAATACTCATAATTCTTAAATTTACACATCATTAATGAGGTTCACTTAATTTTTGATATCCTCAATTTGATGGAAAAATAAAAAAATTGTTTGTATCCATCCATATATATATAATATAATAACAATATATAATATAATATGATAGCAATATATATTATAATATATAAAATAATATAATAACAATTTCCTAAATGCTCATTTTTTTTTAAGTATACATAACACAAGTTATAAATTCTATAGCAAAGGCCATGCATAATACATGTTACAAATTATATATCAATGGAGGTTGCAACTTGCACATTTCATAAGTTACAAATATTATAGCACACGTGTATGCTCACAACTTATACACAACTTACAAGTCACAGGAATTCTTTGGAAATTGGATGGTATCACATCCTATAGGTTGAAAAGTGAAGGTTGAGAGGGAAGAAAAGATCAAGGATTCAAAAACACTTCCCAAAACCTGCATGCAACTATCTAGAGAGGTAAGGCTCATTTAATACATCTTGAGTGGGCCTCATACACCACTTTGGTGTCTGGATTGGCCGTGATATTAAAAATAGATTATTATTATTGTTATTATTATTATTATTATTATTATTATTATTATTAAATTGCAATTGTCTTTGATTGAAGAAACTAGAAAACACCTTCTTGCACACTTATTTTCTCATTATATTTGGTTTTTGAGAATCCACATTTAAATACCTTAACACTTGTGTTTTTAATGTCTTCATGAATCTTGATTATAAGAATAAACATGGTGCAGTCGACCTTCTCTATTTTATTTCATTTTAGAAAACATTAGTAGTTGCTATGTAAAAAAACAAATTCAAAATAATTCAATAATATTTATTATTTCATTATATCAATAACCATAATTATTTCAAATTTTGCAATAGAGAAATTTTATTATTGTTTTTACAACAACCATTCATAAACATTGTTTTCCTTTTCCCTCTTATTTGGTGATTTTCAAAATTGAAATTGTGTGTTGGTATCTCAAGGTAATTAGTTAAGCCTGTTGTATTCCATGTGAAACAATTTGATGATGTTACGTTAAATGCAATTTCATATTAATTTTATGTTGTGCCTGTGATGCTTTGTATTTACAATAAAAATGAACAAAAACACATATAACAAATAATATTTAAATGATGGGACCCAAAAAAAAAAAACAAGGGAAGCTTTAATAAGAAAGTCATCATAAAAATTTTACAAGAAAATCATCATAAAAAAATTACTTGATGGGTAGGAGTGTCGGCTACCGGGAAAATTTATACTCTGCCCATATATATTATTATCAAATCAAAATATTCACTTAGAATACTATACTTGGTATAATATTTGAATCCTTAAAAAGCACTCTCTGACAACCATCATCTATCATGGTCAACCATACTCAAAGAGAATCAACCATTAATAACAATCTTCAACCATAGTCAAACTTACTAGCAATATTCAACCATAGTTAATCTTACTGTAAATATGATAATCTATAATAAATGATGGATATCCATGGTCAAAATCATTAACATGGTTAACCATAGTCAACCATACTCAATTATTGTTAACCATTGTCAATTATGGTTAACCATTTTCACCATGGTTAACCATTCTCAACATGTTCAACCATAATCAACATGGTTGACCAAAATCAATCATAATCAACCAAAGCCAATTTTTGTTAAAAATAGTCACCAAGGTCATCCATAATCAACTACGGTGAATCATATGTAACAATAATAATGATGGACAACTATCGACTACCATGGTTAACATCGTCAAACAATGTCAACTTTTGTCAACAATTATGAGCATGGTCGCCTATAGTCAATCGTAATTAATATGGTGTTGGCAACCCTACATGTCTTTGCTATTTGAATGACAAAATGACACTTCTTGTAGTTTCCTTCACCTCATGCTGTAAATATTACCATTTGGGGATGATTACTAGAGTACAAAAGATGTTCATTTATTCTCTAAGATTTGCATTTTCGTTTTTGTTTCGTGTTTGATTCATGACTGAAAGCATGAATCAAACATGAAAACTTAGTTTGTATTATATCCTTATTCAAATCTTTTTAAGGGTCATTGTGCTTGTATCTACTCCATTTTTAACGCTTGAATGACTTCCGTTTGATTACTTTGAATGTTGATATGATACTTATTGTTGCTTTTCATTCAAATTTTAAACATGTTTATTTGAACCCTTTTCAAACCAACTATAGTCGTTGCTAGACATGGGAATTAAATGCACCACAATCGTATCCTATACTTGATCTTTGGCTGGAAAAGTGAATTGACATGATTTTCATTATGAGTTGAGGGTTTGTGTTATACTATGTACTCGAGGATTTCATTACCAGGAACGCTTGAACTTCATGAAAAAAACATTGATGTTTATGCTAAGATCGCATAGGGGATTTTCTTGGTTTCTTCCCATTTTATTCACTCAAATTTGTTTCTCCTTCTCCTGCCATCTAAACCCATAACTAGCTTGATTCAACCCTATTACAGTCTAGTTATATTCTTAATGGATCCTATTGTTCGAATCCAACCAAATGACTCTGAGTTTTTTGTTTGTAAAATCCCAGATTTGCCTGCCAGAGACACATTTTTGCGGGAGCATTTCTGCGCAAACTGTTACGAATTAGCCAAAACACTTTAAAACCATTTCGGAAATGGGTTCAATTACCTTCATCGCGAAAATATTCTTCATAAACGATACATTTTCATAGGTACATATTGTTCTTTGGAGGGAAAAATCTCATAATTTCTTTGCGGCTGAGGTAAGCATTTTTGTTTGTTTTGCTCAGAGATCCAAGCCTGTTATTGGTTTTTGTGGGTTCCAATTTATATATTACCTTCTTCTATTTATGAGACTGCAGTAGAATTGCCTATGCATCTCAATAAAAACTCCATCTCTTTCATGTCTAAACCCTACTGTTGAAAAACGGTGTGTTCATCCACAAAAGACTATGCTATCACAGATCTACTCTCTGCTGCAGTTCGAAACCCATTGGGAGAAAGCCACGGTCTGATTTCATCTACATGAAATCATTGGAGGAAGTCTGAGATGTATTAGTGAATAAAAACCACAAGCATGAGGAATAGGACAACTGAGATTTGAGTTTTATAAACAAGAGGATTATGAAATCTAATAATATGATCATTAAAAAAGAAACAACTCAAGAAATTCCACTATCATGAATTTGGATGCTCCTTTGTCAAATGGTGGAAATAGAAAATAGTTGTTATGTTTTTGAATTTCTTCTCTTTTGAAAAAAAAATAGGTTAGATTTTTTTTAATTTTTTTTTTGGTATTTTTACTATTTTAGACTAGCTACAGAAACCTGTAGGTTATCTTTTTTGTAAAAAATAGTTTGAATTCAAGTCATTTTTATATAAAATTTAGTAATTAGTTATCTAACTTATTCTTATTTTTGTTTTTCAGGATGTGGTATATCGGACACTGATTTTATGAGATGGAACATGTTCAATCTAGATGATTACTATCTCATTTTTTATTTTGTAAATAGGAAAAAACTTTTATAAATTTTTTAAGATACAATTTGATCATGAGTGGCTACGGGCCCTCCATAATTGCAATGTTTTGATCTTATGGGATCTGATCTTATTCTGAGACATAGGAAGATCAGATTTCCCAAAGACTCATTAAAAAACATGCATTTTGTAAATGAGTGGCATCTTGGTTTGGAACCAATTATGAATGAATGATTTTCAAGACTTATGTAACAATGTACAACATTCGTCTTTAGTCCACTCCATATGTTGTTTAATTAACGTTTTGATTTATTTAATCTTTGATATATTAATATGTCATGTAGATTTAGAATCTTGATACATTATGTTTCAAGATATTCATGTTATAAAAATCGTTCATAATTTGTTTTTCCAGATATTCACACTGTGATC
>JASDQU010685705.1:27899-42926 GCA_032191745.1 Picea mariana | reverse complement strand
ATTGTGGTTTATATAACCATCATGTTTCAAAATGTTGGAAAAGATTGGCCACTTTCAGGAAACTTTACAAGCAAAGACAATGTGAAAAGAGGATGCAAAATATTTGCACTCATTGTCAGAAGAGGGGTCATCTCATTGACCAATGTTGGACATTGCATCCAACCACTCATCCACAGCACAAGAAGTAGATGGATAAAGAGATTGGCAAGAATGGAAGAGGAGATTCCATCGTCGATGTGAATCAAGATGATTCACAAGAGGACGATTTTCAGCAGATAAAGTCACCGTTGAGTTGGCTTGGTAAGAAATGGTTGGATTTCTTGAGCAAGTAAGGGTTGCATTTTCTGTTGTAAATGCACTTTTCAGCGTTATGTGTGCATTTATGTTGAGAGTATGATAAGTTGCAGTAGTTTATCACAACTTGTATGATGCAAGTTGAATGTGAATGCAATTCGTTTGAAGGCATTCTTGTTGTTGCACAACTTCGCCAAGAGAATGTAAAAGTGGGGTATGATGTTCACTTGTTACAGCCATATATATTTTTCATATACAGCTCTTATGTACCCACATGTTTCAGGTTTATGTACTTATGTTTGTACTGGAAGGAGAGTCGAAGAGTCATGCACATGCATTTGTTTTTGTAAGCAGTGAACTGGTAATAGTTTATGATGAATGATTCATGATTATAACATGATTGTGTATCATGAATTTCGACTTATCATTTTGGGAAGGTTGATATGTTTCAAATGAGTCTCGACTGGTGTTGATGATTATCTGACGACTATGTTGTGTCGATCATGTTTTTCGACTTATGTTTAGTCGATGGTGTTTGTTGGGTTGTAAGTTGATTTTGAGTACGTCGAGATGCAGGAAAATACCATGTACTTTGATGAAGTACAAGATGCGACAGTTTGTTTAAAGAGCAAAAAGACTTTGTTGGCATCATTTCCAGTCTTGTATAAATTTGTTTTCAAGATTGATGGTTTTCTTGGCTTGTGACAAGATGTCGCAGGAAAGTTTGTGCAGCCATTGAAGAGCTGATTATGTTGACGTCAAAGAGTTCACAAGAAGGAATTGATTCTCAGTGGGAAGGTTGGAAGTCTTCCAATAACAAAGAGAACAGTGGGTCAGCAGCAATTAGAGAACAGTGGTTGAGGGACATAGTCAGTTGCAGTGCAAGGCATGTCAAAGTACCCAGGTGATTGTCGAAAAGACTTTTCAAGTAGAATAAGTTGATAAAACTTGAAAGCATAGGAATATTGAAGCTCAAACAGATAATCATAATATTTTGTGGGTCCAAAATCCTTTCAGTGGGAAGGCGTGATCAAAATCTGGACGAGGGGTCAAAATTTAGCTCAAAAATCAAAGTTCTTGGAATTGCCTCAAAATGAATGGGTGCATAACCCTCATCGTCATGAGCCCAACGCAACTCATTTGGGTTCAAATGGACATCGGATGAGAGAGATATCGCGATCTATTCGAATCGCCAAACAGGCAAAAAAAATTGTGTTGACTGTGCAGTCCATACGGATGCTGAAGTGGCAGAGGTCGTATGCTGATGTGGCATGTCCATACAATGAGTTGTCATATGCTGACATGACAATTTTGGATTGGTAGACGTGGATGAGTGATGTTGCGACACATGACATTTAATGGGAAAATTGTGTGGTGCCACGTGGCCTAGTCATGGGCTGCCACGTGGCACCATTGTAATTGGTTGTTGGTTCAAAATATTATGGAGTCCACCGAACTCGAACCCTGAACCTCCTCTCCCGTACAAAGCTTTAACAAAGTCAGCCCTGCTAAGACACCACCCATTAGTTCTTGTTATATGAATGGTTTTGTATTTATTTGAATTTATTTTGAATTGAATTTAACTGAAGTTTTCAAACTCTCCTCGCGTACTCGAGCAAGCAATGTAAGATTAATTTGTGATCAAATATCAATCAAACGGCATGATGTATATACGTCTACAAATTAATTTTTTGTATATGTTGGGAGGGTTGATGTCGGCCAAATTATTCCTTCTTTGCCCTTTGTAATCTCCCTTGTATTATATAGTTTTTAATAATTCGAAGGGAATGGAAAGCGCTCTATTTTATTTTGTATATAAAGACTCTTGGTTTAACATATGGTCATCCATGAGGGAGATTGACTCTCGTAAAAAACATTATTAAGGCCACCCAAGTATATTGGATCCATGTGACTCTCGTAAAAGCATTATTAAGGCCACCCAAGCATATTGGCTCCATGTGATTCTCATAATAAGCATTATTATGGCCAACGTAGTAGATTGCATGTAAGTTTATTTTTCTTATTTTTAAAAGCAAAATAAAGGAGAAATGTATGTATTTAGAAGAGATGAGACCACTATCCTTCCTTTTGGTGAAGTGCTAGAAACTTGTAAATTCAAATATTAGTGTGTTTTTGTTGTTGCTAAACGAGGCTTGGCTTATAACTTTTGACAACCTTTGGCAAAGATCTGAGGCATTGATATACGGTTCTTATAAAAATTAAAAAATGGAGAAGGTCCCTCAATAAGAATGAAGCCAATAGTTCCATATGTTGGTGATTCCAAGGTAGTGCTTTACTCCTAATAGGAGCACATCTTACATGCCTCAATGGGGATGGATGAAAGGTTAGGCTTGGTAATAATGTGTCTAGATTGGTGGGGAGGAGGCTTTTGTTATAAGAATTGGTCACCCATCTTCATCTCAAGTTAAACATATATTATTTAGCATAAGCAAGTGATAGGGGTACCAAATGACTCTGAAAGTTGGAAAGGAATTCAATATAAAAACTAGAATTAAATGGTTAATGGGAAGAGAATTGGGGGCATCACATAAGTTCTTGAAGTTGTAATTATTTAATGTGGAGATGAACAAGTGTTTTTTCCTTAGAAAAAATCAGTGTATTGATATTTCAGAGTAAGAAATCAAATATAGTTTAACTGGCTTCCCAACCCCTGAAACAAAATGGAAATCCCCTCGTCTTCCTAGATAAAACAATCCTTACTTACTTCCCAAATTCAAACAATTTCATGACTTAAAATTTTACAAACATATCAACCCTTTTTGTTTACTTTATTGCTTCATCATTCAAACAGATTAAAAAAGTGTATGATATTCTTATACATATTCACATTCAAACATCAAGTTCATGAAATAAGTAATCTTTGCATTGTCGATAGTGTGGTATTTCCCTTTGTCCTTAGATCAATTAGTACTCTATCTTGAACTGTTATTTCCTCTTTAGAAATATTATCTTCCCTATGATTGAATTCTATATAAATATGGATATAAGTGACCTCTTCCATTTCCCCTTTCAACCTATGGATTATATCTATGACTGGTCGTAAGGGCAATTTATGAAATTTGCTTCTTCCACTTACATAGTCCATAAAAAATTTGGAGTATCCAAGGATCTAAAACCTCTCTACCTTATGTCCCGCCATTGTTTTCAATAATATCCAAAGGGAAAGTAGTTCTTACCTATTATTTGTTCCCAACCCTCCTCCAAACTTCATAGAAAATACATGTGAAAAATTCAAATAGAGTAGGGCTCCTGATTCACCTAGAACTCCTTGGCACACTCCATCAAAATATCCCCAAGGTCTAGTTTGATTTATATAAAGGCCCGATAAGTACCATGGATGACCTTGTTTGGTGGGATTTCTTCTTTCTCCAAAGAATAATATCAACTGGTGTGAAAGCTTCTCAATATTGGCTTCCTTATCTTAAAAAGTTGTTTTGTTCCATGTGAGCCAAATCCCCCATATCACATAACATTGGAGAGCCTTGAATGATCTTATAATAGTGTCATTTATCCAATGTCAAAGCAATATAACACACATAATTTAGTCCACTATTTTTTTAAATTGTAAAAAATAAGCATTTCCTTCCAAACCTCAGATTTATAAAGGAACAATGGACAAAGAGACGATACATTGACTAGTTTTAATTTTTACATAAACAACACCACCCCGACCCATTCCAACCTCACTTCCACCCATTTTCCCAAGTTATTATTTTCTTTTCTAGTTCCATCCATAGGAATATATTGATTTTTAAAGGGCCACCCATCTTCCATGTGACGTTCCACCACCACTTCCCCACAATTTCAACATTTTCACTCATCTTAGATTCATACCCTAGCTTCATTGTCCAGATTCCTGTAGTTTTATTTCTAGACAATCAAATTTCATCCTCCTACTATGAAAGGGAAATAGCACTATGTTTGAGCTCGTTTAAATTGAGGTTCCTTTCACCTTCTAAATCATTTTTAAGCCCCAACTCCTCCACCGATTTCCACCCTTGTAAACATGTACCCTATATTGTGCCTCTTGAATCATCTGCTAATTGTTTTACCCCTTTGAAGAAGGATTCTTCTTATGGGTCTAGAAATATGAAATATTAACCAACACCCAACCCATGGGTCCTCTCCCACTTTCACCTTGGAACCATTTCCAATTTTCTAGGCTACCCACAGGCCTAAGATCTTGAAAGATATGACTAACACTTTCCACACTTTTAAGGCACCTTTTGTGTATTTATGCTCTTGTCTAATCCACTCATCTAGAACTATGTTCTCTAAACATGCCTTCCTCATTATGTTTCCCCAAATACCTTGGTTAATCAATAGCCTCCAAAATCTCTTTGCAACTCACACTTGTCCAAACACATGCAAGTTATTTAACTTCCAATCACCATGGTACTCTTTTTTTGTTATCCTTACCCACTTGACAATGGGTATGCCCTCCTTTTCCTTTCTTCCTGACCACAGAAAATTGTAGCACTTCCTACAGATCATTTCCAAAATTCGTTTTCTCACATGTGCAATAGCAAGCCAATAGACCACTATACTCTCAAGAACCAACTTAACCAATACCATCCTTCCCCTATCGACAACCATCTATGACCTCCAAGACTTAATTCAGTGTTCAATTTTTTTGATTAACTATAATCAATCAACAATTTTGTAATTATTGGTTTTTAACATAAAACCCAAATATTGTACTCCTTTATCAAGTGGCTCGATCTTTAGTGGGAAAATTTGGGCCATCACCCTCTTCAAATGATCACTCAATTCATTATACAAGAGGTGGGACCTACTTGTATTGACTTCCAATCCTATTAAATTGAAAAACGTATCAAGGATTGCTTTAAAGAAATCTAAAGGTGATACATTTATCAAGACTGTGAAATTTGCAGACTCCAAACACCCCATGATCCAATTCATATATTGAAGTTTCAAACCTTTTTGTAAGAGCACAAACGTCAAAAAATTCCAGCTAACTTTATCGTCATCCTTAGAAAAATCGGTTTTCATGGCCACCGCTAAAAACATATCTCCTTTAATTGTATGGAAACCCTCTTGATCCATTACCAATGTTTCATATATATGTCTATTAGAAAGAAAACCATTTTTTCCTTATAAATTGAGTTAGATAGGGCTTCCTTGAGTTTATTCTCTATAATATTCTAAACAAGATTGCAGAGTGAATTAATCATCCTAAAATATTCAAACGTAACAAGATTATTCTTTTTAATTATCAAATAAATGAATGTAGCATTAATATCCCCTAATACTTTACCTGAGGCCTTTGAATCCTTAATGACCCTTAGTAGATCATCGTTTATCAAATCATAAAAAACCAAATAAAATTCAACAATCTCTGCCTCTGAACGAGGGCTTTTTCCCTTCTTAAATGTCATCAAAATGTCTTTTGATTCATTCTTTAATACAACTGCTACCAAACCTTCATTAACATCCTCATAAAAAAAATTGGAAGAAAATTTACCACCCTCATGATCTTGTCAATATTTTTATCTTCATTCTCTCGAAAAAGATCTTCGAAATGGGATTTTCCTACTATATCTAAGTCCTAGAAGGAGGATACCTTTGATCCATGCAACCTCTCCAATTCCCAAATCATATTAAATTTTTTCTTAAAGGTCACATACTTAAGCAAGAAACATGTGTTATTGTCACCATCTTCAAGGCATATAACATGACTTTTGAGTCTCCACTTGGTCTCCTCAATCTCTAATAAAGCCCTTTTTTTTTCTTTCTATATTTCCCATAAGACTAGGTTTTATTTCGAAAAACTCCCCAAGTCAAGTCAGGAGACATAATCCTACTATAGAAATGAATAACCATAGAGATATTCATGTGTGAGACCATGATACGGTTGGATATGAAAGGGCTATAATGCTATGTGTGTGCTCAATGGTTTCACATGTATAGACGTTGTTTGGACTGCAACCTTTGCAAAAATTGAAGAGCACTTAGGAATTATCTTTCCTCGTGATGTGTATGGGTTGAAGAAGAGGGTATCCAAATATTCAAGAAATATTGGGAAGATATTGGATGATGTGTTGAGGCATTGGCTAGACCTTTCAACTCACCATGGTTGACTGCATGCCATAGTTATGTGGTATTATGTAGTCAATGAAAGGATGCATTGTGTAGATATGACCATGGGTATTGGCACATTGATTGTTATTTTATTAGTAATTATTTTTTTGCATTATGAAAATATTGTGGTGTCGAAAATTCGTAATGAATGTTAGTGTCGTTTTATTTAATATGAATACTAGTTGGAGGTGATCGAATTGTTAGTTGTTACAATTATGAGATCACTTTCTAAGGTGCTGAAAAATGTTACAAGAAATAAAATATTGGTTGATAATGATGTGTTTATTCCAATTAATAGTTGGATTAATGGACATGAATTCATTTTAGTTGTAAAAAATTATGAGGTCACTTTGTGAATTTATGTAATCATTTCCATCAAAATATATGTTGTACGCGAGATACTGACAATTTTTTTGGCTGAGTGTAAATTGGGAAAATTGCAAGTAGTGTAATATTGGATATGTAAATGATGTAATACCATAAGCCCATAAAGAATACCAATGCGTGTTGTTGCAAGAGCCAAACATTATGAGAAAAAACCTCATTCCTGGGGAATTTTATTTTCCTGTATAAAACAATTTTGGAAACTTATAATTTAAGAAACAATTGTTATGATATGCTAACAGTTGGTTTGGTTGAGTAAAGGTTGAGTAAATTGTAGGAAGAATGGTCTCAAATATGGAACTATTGTAAGCCCATAAGGAAGAATGATATCTAATTCTACAAAATAAAAACATTATGAGTAGAAAGCTCATGTTTGAAAACTTTAATTTTTTTATATAAAACCGTTTTGGAAATTGGAATTGAAAAATTACTGACAATCTATTTAGTTGCATGTAAATTGAATAAATTGTAGAAATGATGGTCTTGGATATGGAATGGATGTAATCCCATAAGTAAGACCAATTCCTATTGCTAAAAACTCCAAACATTATCAGAAGAAACCCCATGCTTTGAAAACAATATTTTCCTGTATAAAACAGATTTGAGAAATTAAAAATTAGTACGATATGATAAGAGTTGGTTTGGATGAGTGAAGGATGAGAAAATTGCAGGAACAATGGCCTTGGGTATGGAACTATGGTGATATATAATACATATTGAGGCTTTATAGTGAAAGAACCAAACGAATTATGAGCTAGAAGCTCATGCTTGAAAAAATTATTTTCCTATATAAAACATATTTGACATTTATGACTGGAAATTGTTATGATGATATATCATGATGAATGTATGTGTGTAATATATATAATATGTTAAATATTAAATATAGAATCTTAAGAAGAAAAGCAATAGAAGGAATTCAAACTCAAGGACAAGGCACGAAACAAAGAAATCTAGTGGACTTGTGGGAACTGGAGTTCTCGGGGTAGAAATTCTGACAATTTCTCGTTGAGTGCACTAGAGACTTTAAAAGAAGTGGTACATCCTAAAGGATTGTATAGTAGAGAAGGGGGTATACTTCCTTGGGTTGTTCAAGATGGTGGGGAATGAGATCTTGTTGTTTGTAACTGCAACCATAAATATAAAATTGTAAAATCCTTGTGCATGTTTTGTGTCAGAGAGCCTATGTATGCATGTTTTTAGGCAAGAGTGTCTATGTATATAAGCATTTGGTTGGAATTTATATGTGTATTAAAGGATATAGAGCATAAATTTGTAATATCAAGAGCAATGGTATGGTTTGTGCACTGAGGATAGTGCCAAAATAAGGAGATGGGGATGTAACACCCGAGTTTTGATCCCTATGACTAGAATGCATTATGTAATTGTGAATTAGGATGGTGGGTCGGTAAAGTTAAAAAGGGGCCAGAGTGCCTAGGAAATATAATACTTTTAATGTCTTAGTAAAATACATCATTGGCTACATGACTAACAAGGAAAAGAGATAGGGGGCTAGGATTCCATGAGAGAGGGGGATAAAGGGGCTAAGTAAATTTTTTAATATCTTATTTACCCATCTTGGTTTTCATTGAGAAAAGTGGTTACATGAGATTCTTGGGGAAAGGCCATGTGGCTCTTGATTTCCAAATAAATATATAAAACCCTCTTTGGGATTTTTTTGGGGTTCACTCTTACATTCTTTCCTTTGGTTCTTCATTCATTTTTAATCATTCATTCATTTTTTCTCATTTATGTGCTCTTGGTCTAGGCATGGAAATGAGTGGGTGAAGATAGACAGCCATTGCTAGATGGTTGTGAGGAATTACTGATCATTTTGTGGTGGAATGGATGCTTATGTGCATGACATTGATGGTATTTTTGAAATAACTTTCCACAACTGAGAAACCTTCAAGTTTCCATCATGGATATTTCCTTCCCAGTAGCACTGGAGCCTTGGAGAGAAATGGAACTTCCTGAGGGACTCATGGTAGAGAAAGGGGTTCATTTATTTGGGTTTTGTAGAATAGATGGCAAGAGAGATGGAAATTAGTATTGTGGTGTGGTTGGGAAAACATGAGAGCTTGTTAGCTAACTGGTGTGTTTTTATATTTGGCCTAGAACCCATCCTTGTGGATTCATAGCCCTAGCTAGGGGGTCACACTATTGTTGAGAGTGAATGTACAATAGTGTCCATGGTCGGGAGGAACTTCATTCATCTGCAACCAGTTGGTGAATGTTTAATTGAAAATATAAGTTCTCTTTGTGATTTTATATATATTGTATATGTTTGTTTTGTATTTATTTATCTCTTAGATGTATTTCTATGTACATGTTTGTTGATTTAATTGTTGTGCATTCAACACATTCTCCCTTTCTTGGATGTTTTATATTATTCTTGTTAATTGCATGTGTTGAATACATATTTCTCGATTATAAAAGAATGGAACAAAAATTTGTAATCAGTCTAAGGGGGAGAATCTAGAAGTACCTGGGAAATGGGTATGTTTCAGATCGGTACCCGGGAAAATAGTTTTGGTATTTTTTATATAGTGTATGTTACAAGTTAGTTTTAGAGAGTTCTAGGTGGGAATTTTGACATAGCATGGCCCAACCTAGTGGTTGGGTACGTTACATAGGAGCAAGGAATTTTCTCAATACACTGTTATAACATTTAAATAATTTTGATTAAATAAATAAAAAGAAACATACCTGCACCTACCTAAGGGGGCCATGATATATGCAACAAGTATATAACATCCTATGAATCAGGAGATCTAATATGGTCCTATAAAATCTCTTCTAGAAATAAAAATGTTTCACTTGTATTATGTAGTACAATGTGGAACTTGTAGATTGTAAAATCATGAGTTGTAAAGTGATATCTATAACATCCTTCTGATGGAGAAAGAAATGATGGAAAACTTTATTCAAGAGAAACTAAAACTTGGAAATGAACTTTGTTTTCTATTTTCAAACCTTGTATTCTAGTAAGTTGGTTTTCAAACAAGATATTTTTATTTTCACCTGGAAGGTTTTCATAGTCAAAAATTATTATGCCCAAGGAATTCCTTCTAGCAAGATAATTTTAAATCACTCCAAGTTCTGATGGCACCTAAGATAGGTATTCACCATAAAATTTTATTTGATGAAATGGATAGGACAATGAGGTAAGTCAACATTGTTAGTGATATGAGTAACTTATTGCATGGTTTAGAGGTGGGTGGAGCAGGAAGTAGGAAGTGATGAGGATGAATTTGAATTGGTAATAATGGTCACACAAAATTGGAAAGAGAAAAAGACATGGGCATACCATGGTGCTACTTAATGAGTACAATGAATAATAGATATTCTAGAAGGATATATATATATAAATGGCATTGTGGATGTAGAAATGGGAAATGAATTATCTTTAACATTTGTATTCACATCATTTCTTCATTTATGTTGATTATTATCCATCTAAAAAGTCTTTCGTGTTGTTGTTGGCCAATAGTTGGAACTCTTCCATAGAAAATCCTTTGAACTTAAAAAATGATTCATTCAACATCACATGATATTACTCTTTATTTTGTTGTATTTTTTGATGGCATTCCCTCATTCATAATAATTTCTTCTTTGAATTCATTCATTCATGGATTCACCTTCTTGATACTTATAGGACCTGCAAAAACAACTAGTGCTTATCTGTAATAAAACATGAGATGATGAAAGAAGAGAGGTGATTGGGATTTTTATTTCCAATAAATACAAAAAAAAATAACAAATAGTGCATACAAAACAAACACAAGGAAATATAAACAAAGAAGAAATCATTTTTTTACTTGTTGAGGAGTGGTGGCCATCCTAGACTACCCGACAGTATTTTATGGATAAAATCTTTGTTTGATGTCTGATTAGAGTGATTATAAATCCATATGAAAGTATATTCATATTTGTATATCCATTATAAATGGTTTTCCAACTTTCCATAAGACTATATGCCAAATATTCTAAGGAACAACCTACATGATAGACTTATTTACAAATTCCTACCTAGACCAACAATTACCATTTTTAGAATACTTTTTTCATTTGATTAAAGATAGAAATTATTAAAATTGGATGTGAAATTATATTCATGTATTTATATCCAATATAAACATATTTTTTAAATTCAATTATAATCATATGTCAAATTTGATGAGGAACATTCTATAGGGGAGAGTTGTTTTGATTTCCAATTTAGACCAACAATGACTCTTTTTAGTACAATTTTATTTACCTAAGGTTTGATTAAAATGATTCTAGTGGAACATGTAATTATATTCATTTGGATATACCCACTATAAACAACTTTTACAAATACTTTGATTTGATATCTCAAAATTATTGATGAACGGTCTAGGAGCTAGAGTTTAACAATATCATTTTAAGGATAGTACAATCTACATTAAAAAAAGATCTCATGAAATATGATTTGTTCCATCACAATTTGATTGTTTCTATAAGATTCATCTCCCATAGAAAGTATATTGCACTCTCTTTTATACATAAACTTTCTTGAAATACAAATTAAATGCAGGTCCACAAATTTCTCATGTTGTTAGAACCATTTGCTAATAATTAGAATTTTAAAATAAGCTCATAAATAACACCAAGATCTTTGATAAAAACTCAAAACTAATATTATCAATAGTTCCAATATTCTTTTTATATATAATATAATTGACTGGTGATCCAAAATCCATGGTATATCTTTGGTGGTTGAAGAGGAATTTGAATTGTTGACCGTACAAATTTGGAGCAAGAGCTAATAATTGTAGAAGTGGTAAATTATTGATATCTCTTGTTGAACATATTGTAATGATGTCAATTATTGTATTGACTACAAGAGTAAAGAAGTATAATAGAGCATAATATATGGTTGAAAGAACATCACATAATCGATGGTTGACAGAACAATGCATTGTTTGCAGACTAGCGTAGTGATAGAACAACACAATATTCGATGGAACAACATAGTGTTTAATAGAACATCACAGTAAAATTTCTATTGAAGAAAAAAATGACGTATTTGTAGTCTATCCAAGTTACACAGTTGATCGTGACCATCAACTATAATTCTCAGAGTATCTGTTTGTATTTTAATACTACATGGACGAGATTAGACCTATATCCATATCGAAGACCAACATCAACATCCATTCAAAATATGAAGAATCAACACAAAGGATTTCAGAGTTAAGCCTTTTGAGTCAAGAGGATCTAACAATGAAGAATACTCCAACGAAGGTAGAGCGATGAACGACGAAGATTTATTCAGAGTAAGAAGTTGATGCTAGGATTAAGACACATGTCATTGGATAACTCTAATAATTTGGGGTAATATTGAAGGATACTTCGACAAAGATGACCAATGGTCCAGATGAGTTCGGATTAGCTAGGACAAAGGCTATGAAAGTGACACATGGAATAACTATATTATCCTTCAGAGTAATCAATTTGGAGTCCATTTTAGGGAGTTTGCTACAACACTCTGATAGAAATAGGATCGAAGAATATTCCTCTTAGATACCATGCATTTGGCATTAATAAGAATTGGGGAAGTTCCACCACTCTGAATCCAGGAAATCGAAGAATATTATGTGACAATTAGAAAGCGACATGTGGTAGCTGACATAGACCAGGACATGTGGCATCAATGAATGAGAAGTGCACACATGGCAGATATGTACAAGTATCTGATGAAGACTTGGCGCAGTGGAAACAAAGGATAATGACCGTAGATATTGATTGATCAACATTGTACATTATTCAGTCATTTGGAGTTTGAAAAGGTCATGCAATATATCTTGTAAGAGCTTGAGTTTTGGAGTGTTGTAATTCTCAGGTATCAAGACACTTTGAAAATAAAACTTTGATGGCTTTGAGAAGAATTAATCCTCTATACTGGTAAGTGTTTGGTCACAATGAAAGGTCACCTGAAACTTATCCTTAGAATTAATCACTTGGGTTGTTAGTACCTAGGTGTTTTAGAGCCCGATATCAAGGAAACGATCAATGGACGAGATCAAGTCAAGACCAGATATAATGATGGATGTGTATTGAGGATCCAAGTGTTTGACAATTTTGGTGATCGTGGTCACAGATTGATGATGGAAATTAAATGGAAATCTTGATCGAACAGTGGATGATTTTTTAGGTTCCAAAGGTTTGATAGGAACCCCAATTGTCCCAATAAACATAATCCCATATCGATGGATAAGATAAAATGAAAAATTATTGGACGGATGTTGAGCATCAAAAATGTGTTATGAGCAAGACGTAGGAAATTAAAGTGTTAGGGACCGTTTTTAAGAAGAAGCAAAGGGAATTGAATTTGACTTGATGAACACGACTTCATATGTGCAAAAATGGTTGAGTACATGAGCTCTATAAATAATGATCCCTTGGTTGAGCTAGTGTGAGAGAGTGGGGTGGAATTAAATGTATCTGACATAGCGAGGAATCAGAGAATAGTTCATATCTAATGAACTTCGTGAAGAAGAAGAGTGAATATTTTGTGAAGAGATTTATTGTGGTTTATGATTGATGTCAGGTAGAATTGTTTTGAAATAAATTTTCAGATCATCCAGGTTGGTGCTGAGAGAGGATCAATTTCCTTTTTGCATGTTGGTGTCTATCTCCAAGTCGGTTCTCGGTGTGTAGGTTGGTTCCTGTAGAGGATTGGTGTCCTCACAGAAAACTATTTGTCCACAAATTGACATTTATCTATAAAACACCTTCAAGAGTTTTACTTCTACATATGTAATGTGTATATTATGTTGAGTATATTTATTATATGAATTCTTGATAAATGATAATATGCTTAAATCGGTGTAAAAAAAAAGAGTTAAACGTGCGCAGTACCGATTCACCGCACCCCTCTCGATACTATTAATATTTCAACAATTGGAATCAGAGTGGGTTCCTTCAACAATAGTATAACCAATGGAAGGTAGATCCTAGTAGGTCACATGGATAAATAGGAAACATTATCTTTAATCCAATCTCCATACTTTGATGGAACAAATTATGCCTTTTGGAAAATCAGAATGAGGGTGTATTTTCGATCATTGGGGTATGATGTCTAAGAATTAGTTAAGAATGGTTATGAAACCCTAGAAATTACACTCTTTGATATAGGTGCAAAGAATCTCAGTGACAACAATGAAAAGGACTTGAATGTAGTTTTGGAAGGGTTATCAAAATCATAATTCACCAAAGTTATGCATTGTAAATCAATAAAGGAGATGTGGGATAAACTACAAAGCACCCATGAATGAGATGATAAATTCAAGCAAACAAAGCTATAAATTCATAGGAGTAAATTGGAAAGCCTGAATATGAATGAAGAAGAAAAAATTGTAGAATACATTTTACATTTAGATGAAATTGTAAACATCATTAGAGGTTTGGGGGAAACCATTGATGAGAAATTCATTGTGCAGAAAGTACTTAGGTCACTTCCTATGAGATTCAATCCTAAGATATCAACTCTTGAATACATAAAATAATTGGGCAAGATGATAATGGATGGATTGCATGGAATTATTAAATCCTATCAGATACGAATAGGACAAGAAGAAGTACCTAAAAGAGAAGTAGCATTAAAATCCTCAAAGAATACCAGCAAAAGAAAGAAAGATCAAGTGATAGCTCAAATGACAATTTTGATGTAGAAGAAGCCAACTTTGTGAGAAGACTCCAGAGAGGAACCATAAAATATAAGGGTTAGATTCCTTTTAAATGTTTTAATTGTGGTGAATTAGGACACTTTGTTGAGAAATTCCCTCATAATAAAACTAGGGACAACAAATACAAGGATAATTTTAACTCTTACAAAAGAAGAAAGGGTAAAACTGAAAGAAAAAAATACTTCTAGAAGAAAAAGAAGAATCTCTATTCCAAAGAGGAGGAATAATCATGTTTTCAAAGTGATGAATAAATTAAAGGACATGTTCTATTCATGGCTCAAGAAACAGAGTCCAATGAAGATGAAGACAATAATTGTGTCCTGAAGATTGGAGAAAATGAAGATGCGGACATTGATCTTGAAGTAGAATTATTATATGTCCTATATGAAATAAAAATCCTCAGAAGAAAGTGTTGGAATATTGGTTGTTGTCATTGATGTCAACCCTAGCCATGGGTTTTGGACCAGAAGATTGATGAAGTTATTTGGACATGAAGGAAAATGAAAATGAA
>JASDQU010685705.1:6272-18944 GCA_032191745.1 Picea mariana | reverse complement strand
ATATCATAGTGGACGAATTACCTCATTCGTTGCTACCGAGGCGAAGTGTGAGTCATCACATAGACCTCATACCAGGAGCTAGTTTGCCAAATAAAGCCGCGTACAGGTTGACGCCGCAAGAAAATGAAGAGGTCAAGAGACAAGTCCAAGATTTGATGGACAAAGGATTGGTCAGGGAAAGCTTGAGTCCATGTGCTTTACCGACAATACTCAGTCCGAAGAAAGACGGAGGCTGGAGGATGTGTACCGATTCAAGAGTGATCAACAAGATAACCATTAGATACAGGTTTCCACTACCAAGAATGGATGATTTGATGGATTTCCTGAGTGGGGCAAAGTATTTTTCAAAGATAGATTTGAAGAGTGGATATCACCAAATTCGCATGAGGGAAGGCGATGAATGGAAGAAAGCCTTCAAGACAAATGAAGGATTGTACGAATGGCTAGTCATGCTGTTTGGCATGACGAATGCGCCAAGTAATTTTATGAGATTGATGAATGAAGTCCTGAGGGAGTTCATCGAAAAATTCATCATTGTTTATTTGGACGACATGCTGATTTATAGTAAATTAGAGGGTGAACATTTGAAGCATTTGGCCATTGTGATGAGAAAGTTACAGCATGAGAAGTTGTTGATCAACATGAAAAAATGTTTGTTCATGAAGACAGAGCTCATTTATTTGGGTTTTTTTATTTCTGCTAATGAGTTGAGGATGGATCTGGATAAAGTGGAAGTGATCAAAAACTGGCCATCACCAAGAAATATTTTCGAGGTAAGAAGCTTCCATGGTTTGACTAGTTTCTAAAGAAAGTTCATCAGAAATTTCAGTGGAACTAGCACAACGATGATGGACACAGTGAAGAAGCGGCATAAGAATTTTCATTGGACAGTAGAGGCTGAGAAGAGCTTCAATCTGTTGAAGCAAAAGATCACAGAGCAACCAGTGTTGGTGTTGCCAAATTTTCAAAAGACATTTCAAGTGAAATGTGATGCCAGTGGGTATGCCATAGAAGAGGTCCTAAGTCAGGAGGACAGGGAAATTGCATATTTCAGTGAGAAGCTAGATGACGCAAAGCTGATATACTCCACGTATGATAAGGAATTTTATGCTATCATACAGGCACTGAAAAAGTGGAGGCATTACTTGATCCCAAAGGAATTTGTATTGTACAGTGATAATCATGCATTGCAGTTTGTGACTCAACAAGAGAAGTTGAATCAGAAACATGCAAAATGGGTAGAGTACATGCATAATTTTACATTTGTGATAAAACACATTTCGGGTACTGCTAACAAAGTGGTTGATGCTTTGAGCAGGAAATGTTTGCTGCTGCAGGAGTTTCAAGTCAAAAATTTGGGTTTTGAAAATCTCAGGGACATGTACGCTAGAGATGTAGATTTTGGCGAAGCGTATGAAGCAGCTGAGAATCCAGTTCTCAGAGATCAGAGTCCTTGGATAGATTATATGATCTAGGAGGGATTGCTATTCAGACACAATCAGCTGTGTATTCCGAATTGCTCCATGAGGGAGAACCTGTTGAAGGAGAAGCACAGCGGAGGTTTGGCCAGACATTTTGGCCATGACAAAACATTCGCGAAGCTGAGTGAATCATATTTTTGGTCGGGGATGCGTGCAGAAGTTAAGAGGTTTGTTGACAGATGTCGGATTTGTCAGCATTCCAAAGGGAGAAAGCATAATGCAGGTTTTTATCAGCCATTGCCCATACCGGAGAGGCCATGGGAGTTGATCAGCATGGATTTTGTATTGGGATTGCCAAGGACACAAAGAGGAGTTGATTCTATCTTTGTGGTCATGGACAGATTTTCAAAGATGGCACATTTCATTCCATGCCAGAAGACCAGCGATGTGACTCACATCGCAAATTTATTTTTCAAGGAGATCGTTAGACTTCATGGATTGCCGAAAAGTATAGTTTGGGACAGGGACACAAAATTCATAGGACATTTTTGGAGGACGCTATGGAAGAAGTTAGGAACTAATCTGGAATTTAGTTCTGCTTATCATCCTCAGACGGATGTATAGACCGAGGTGGTGAACCAAAGTCTGGGAGATTTGTTGAGAAGCTTGGTGACAGAGAACCACAGCAGTTGGGACAATGTGTTACCACAGAAAGAGTTTGCATATAATGATTCAGTGAATCAGAGTATAGGCAGAAGTCCATTTCAGGTTGTATATGGAACACAGCCGAGAGGAGTTTCTGAATTGTGAGATTCAGAACAGACCGCAACTAGCAGCGCTAGTGCAGAAGAATTCGCTGAGGCAATGCAGGAACTTCACAGTCAAGTGAAGCAACGACTAATGGATTCAAATCTGGAGTACAAGCGCAAAGCAGATCAACATTGGAGACAAATTTAGTTTGAAATTTTCGATCTAGTTCTAGCACACCTGAGGAAAGAAAGGTTCCCGACGGGAACATACAATAAATTGAAAATGAAGAAAATCGGGCCATGCAGAGTCCTGAAGAAATTTGGAGAGAATGCGTATGAGATTGAGTTGCCAGATGACATCGGGATATCTCCGATATTCAACGTTGCATATTTATATCCATACAGGGCTGGAGAAGCAGGAACTGGAACTGAGGAACCAGTAGTCAAGTGGATAAAGCAATTACCAGTTGCAGAGAAGCCACAGATGGAATGCATACTGGACAAGCGAGTGGGTAAGAAGACCAGAAGAAAGGAATACTTCGAGTATCTGGTCAAGTGGAAGAATCACCCAGTGGAGGATGCTAGCTGGGAAACTGAAGCGATGATACAAAAGCATGAATAGACCATGCAGGAGCTCATGGACAGGAGCCCATGAAATTTTTCAAGCAATGGAGTATGATGCAGGAGCATCGCCCACGTCAAGCGAGTCAACATAATTTATTTTTGAAAGCACCTTGAGATTGTTGTGCAAACATTAATGTGTTGATTTGATGAAGCGCACTTTGTATATTGTAATGGACTTTGAGCGGATATCTCACGTCCTTAGGTAGATGAGGCATTTAATAGATTTAATGTTGTTAGATAGGATTTTAATTCTAGATTTGATGGCGTAGATCTCGAGAGGGAAACGGGATATAGACACTCTCCTTTGTACATTGTAACATTATGAAGCTGATAGTTGAAGCATTCAACAGAAGAGAGAGCATGCAGAGAAGTGTATGAAGAACACCCTTGTACAGATATTGAAATAATAGAAGAAAGCTTTGATTCAATTCCATGGTTGTGTTATTCTCTATGCATTGTTGATACTATGCTCATGAATGTTTGCTTCTTGTCATGCACTTGCTTTTATATGCTGTGTATGTGATTTCATGGTTGAATTGAAGTCTGTGAGAACAAGGAGTTAGTTCCAATTGTTTTCTCTATCTTGAACCAGAGAATTCCTGCAAGGAGTGTAGTTGAATTGTCCGCAAGGAGTGCATTGACAACAGGGTTCAAGTAGAGATAACTTTGGTTCTAAGTTCTTAGAAGTGCATATTTGGCACCAGAGCCGTGCAAGGCATGCGCAGGCTAAGAGAATTATTAGAGTTGCGATTCCGAGCATAGGAAGTGAAAGACTACTGCTGCAGGTGTGCGCAGAGTCAGGAAGGCTTCAACACTTAGTTGTTGTTGAAGATTTTCCACAAGGAGTGCGCGCAAGGAGTTTCCTGAAAGGAATCAAAATTTGGGTGAAGAGCTTAGGAAGGATAGACCTTCGAGTTCGTCAAAAGATAAGTGAGGAAGCTGTGCCTTGAAGGTTTCAAGGAACGCTGCGGGTTTGCATGCAGGGTAACGAGTTTTGTGGGAGGAACGGCTCGTCGTTTCATGGATTTGATAAGAGAGAATTGGACGGTCAGTATCCTTCGTGGGAAATCTGCGAGTTGTTGTGAATCGTTGGATCTCTTGTAGTTGCAGGAAGTCTACAGTACAGGAACGGAGGAAGGTTCGAAGCTCAGGGGAGCAGGAGTGTTGATCGGGATCACGAGGAGCATTAGAGCTATTCGTGGATCGACTATCGGACCATCGCAGGAGAAGGAGTGGAAGATTTGGTTGCAAAATTCGCAAGAGTGCGAGGTGCGACATTCCGACAACCACGTCAGCCATGTGGGCCACAGCCAGGTGATGTGACAGGTGATGTGAGGTATCGGTGTATCGGCACCTCGGATATCGGAAGTCGGAGTAGGATTCATTGGGCAGCATGAGTGACGAAGTCGTGAGAGAGCGAGATCGCGAGTTGTCGGCATCTCGGTGCTTCGGAACTCGGAGGTTGGGACCCGAATGCATAGTGTCACGAGTCACGAAGTCACGATAAGGGTAGAAGTCCCGATAAGGGAAAATTCAGCGATTTGACTGACACATCGGGTATCAGGGATTCGAGAGCCCAGTTGATAAATAGAGAACTCGTGAAGTGCGAAGTTCCGATCCTTCGATAAACCTAGAAGGAGGGTCACGTGGAAAGAACTGTGGGTACATGTCTTCCAGTTGGGAGATAGAAGAGTATTTATACTCTTTTGGTCGAGAGAAGAGAATGTCCTGGAGAGGGGAGCGTGCTTCGAGGAGTGTGGTTGCCGTCAGTGATCGACGGTGGAGTTTTTTCAGTCATTTGGAGTTTGCAAAAGTCATGCAGTATATCCCATCGGATTCTCACTATTGGAGTGTTGTAAGTATAAGCTATCAATACACTTCGAAAATAAAATTTTGATGGATTTGAGAAGAATTAACCCTTGATACTAGTAAGTATTTGGTCACAATGAAAGGTCACCTAGAAACTATCCTTAGAATCAATCACTTTGGTTGTTAGTGCCTAGGTGTTTCAAATCGTGCTATCAAGGAAATGATCAACATACAAGATCAATTCAAGACCATATCTAACATTGGATTTGTATTGAGGATCCAATTGTCTGACAAGGTTGGTGGTCTTGATCACATATCGATGCCGGAAATTAAATGAAAACCCTGATCGGATGGGGGACGAGTATTGAATTCTTAGGCGTTTGATAGGAATTATAATTATCCCAATAAATGTGATCGTAGATCGACATATGAGATCAAATGAAAAATGATTAGATGGTTTTTGAGCATTGAAATTGTGTTGTGAGCAGATCACATGAAATGAAAGTGTTAAGGACCTATTTTGAGGAATATGCAAAGGGAATTGAAGCTGACTTGATGAACATGACTCTGTATGTGGAAAAATGGTTGAATACATGAGCTCTATGAATAATAATCCCTTGGTTGAGCTAGTGTGAGAGAATTGGGTGGAATTAAGTGGATATGACATAGCAAGGAAGCAAAGCATAGTTCATATCTAACGAATTTCATGAAGAAGAAAACTGAATATTATGTGAAGTGATTTACTATGGTTTACAGTCGATTTCAAGAAGAATTGTTTTGAAATATATTTTCAGATCATCCAGGTTGGTGCCTATAGAGGATCGGTGTCCTTTTTGCAGGTTGGTGCCTACAGAGGATCGGTGTCCTTTTTGCAGGTTGGTGCCTAGTGTGTAGGTTGGTGCCTATAGAGGATCGATGTCCTTTTTATTTGAAGTTTGGTTCCTATATCCAAGTTGGATCTTGCTGTGTAGGTTGGTTCCTGCAGAGGATTGGTGTCCTCACAAAAAAAAATTGTCCACAAATTGATATTATCTACAAAACACCTTCAAGGTTTTCACTTATACATCTATAATGTGTAGATTATCATGAGTATATTTTTGATATGAATGATTAATAAATTCTAATATATTTAAATCAATGTAAAACAAAAGAGTTAAAAGTGCATAGTATTGATTCAGCCCCCCCATATCAGTACTATTAATATTCCAACATCTCTCAAAGTACAGTATGGGTTGTTGAGATTTCATGTATAGTTTCTACTTTGACCTGATGATACTTCAGACCAAAAATATTAAGGACCCAATTCATGTATTTTATGATATGAATTGGAAACGTTGTCACTCAACACATGGATCCCCATGTTCTCTTGACGTGACACACACATTCCCTCGATTAAATGGCTGAGAGGGATCCCAAAGGATCCATAGATCCACAGTCCTCATCACTTTGTGACTTCAGACTTTGGGGTTTTTAGAATTATGGTCACTCCACTCTCTTGAAGTAGGACTTCTTCGAAGGGTTGAATACAGTATAGATCCGATGGTCAGGGGAGATCCATAAATGTCCTCGTATCTATGGCTCCTATCACTTCGTAACTCTAACATTCAGAGGTTTAGCCTTCCTTATGACGAACATGAAACATTCATCGAAATTATGAAGTCCGAAAGACTCGAGGGGTTAACCCTCCCACTTCTTCTATATATTTAACAGTCGTGAAATATCTTGGTTCCTCTTGAAGGGATCTCATCTTCTCGTCCTCTAAAGATGAGAATCCTCCCTTTCAAGGCCTCAATCTTGCTATATTTCCTGAGGTTGGAACTCAAAATTGCCTTCCGCACACTTCTTGCACTCGCTCACCTTGAGAACCTTTCAATGATTCACTAATCATTGGCCCTACACAGTGTGCACGAGCTTCTCCTTGGATTTTTTATACTTAGACGAGTATATGTGTATTACTTGCACTAGGATTACAGAAGAGAAACAATTTGACACCTACAGAATATCAAAGATTCATGCCTTCAAATATAAATTCACGCACAGGCATATAACTCTGAAGTTAGATAACATAAAATTTCCCAATTAACTGAGGGATAAGTAAACTCAGACATTCAAACATGAATTTCAATTTAAGTGTATAGGGTTTAATGAAACACTTATCTATTACAGTTGATCACCAACTGAATGATTGTGGGTGTTCACCTTTCCGCCCAACCATAGGCTCAAAGGCATTCATTCTTAGCGCTCTGGCCACCCCCGTGCCAAGCCATGATATCACCAGGGAAATTCCTACAAATCTCTCAGAGGATTGTTTCTCTGTCACGGTCTCTGTGAGGTTTATCAGATGCCTACTTGGCATCAAGCTTACAGTCTCATGCTCAGATCATGTTCCCCTCTGTGCATGTGCTTTTGTCTGGTGGCTCTCATTTTATCTTTAGAGCCTTACGTGTGTCTCCTCTTCGCCACTGTCTGCATGGGTCTATCCTCTTACATGGAAACCATTCTTGGGAAGGTTCTTCCTTATTTTATCATGTTCCTTTTGTTAGAAGGAAACTTGGGTTAGCCTGGCTTGTTAGACCCTATGGTACTTTGGGCTGACATTCTTTAGTCAGACCATGCTTCCATTCATGGGGGTGGTTGATGGTTCAACCACTGGTGCTTCCTTCATTAAATTATTCTTTTACTTGGGATCTAGAGGAGGTTTCTTATTCCAACAAGGGGAAATTTGGGGTCATTTGACATAATGAACCCTCTCTTATAGTTTTCCCATTCTTTCTTCTAGTGATATCATGGTCAGTAATTCAAGGCTTCACCTCCACAGTCAGTCATTGGCAATCTAAAAAATAATACATTTTCATTATTCACATTCCATAGCATGGCAATTATAATTAATGATTAATTACAAGCTGGGGGGAAAATGGTTGTTACAATCCCCTCCCCCTTAAAAGGAACACCATCCTCGGTGTTATTTCTCAGTAACACCTATCATGTTATTTTCATTTAGCTTCTTCACAAATATTGATCCTCTTCCTTGGTCGGGTCCTTTAACCTTCATCACCTACCTTCAATAATATTGGACAATAAGCATATTAATCATAGTTTTATGCGAAAATTATCTTATTGTTGCATAAAATTCAAGAGGAAAAATTTCATAATTTAGCACAATGCTCATATGTGCAATTCATGGATTTGTATCCACATGGATATCTTATTATATTGGCCCATTGTTTCGCCTGTACATACCCATTGTGTGCATGATCCCAATCAATAGTGTATGAGAATTTTCAAAGTCTCCTCTTCCTTGCGGTCACTCACCCTCCAGATCGAGGCTCAGGCATCCCCTTCTCTACTATACAGTTCTTCGGGTGATCCAGATTGCCTTGACAAGGCTTTCTCGCACAAAAATATTTCCAGAGACTTCATTGAGCCTTACAGTTGAGGCATCCCTCATAATTTCTCTATCGAGGCATCCCTTCGGCTTGTGTTACCAAAAAACAACATGTTCTATGGAGATCATCACTTACCACAGGGTTTTCATGTCTCAATAGTATCTATATTTCATGCTTTCTAGCTTTGAAATCCTTCATATGTCCTCCCTAGAAATATGTTTTTCTTCTCACCTGTATCACAGGTATACAAAAATTTATGAGATATCATTATCAATTTCAAATTCAGAATTTTATTGCAAATATGTCACGCACAGATTTTCCAATTTCCACATTTATTTCCAGATATGTTCTACATAATAATTAGATTCACAAGTATGGGAATTTCGTTTCCATATCGGTTTAACTCAGTAGGAAATTGGTCTTCCTTATGGTCTTACAACAATGCCGTATCCAAGACCATTTTTCTTTCTGCAACTTCAACGTTCCTCAGCCAAACAAATTGTTAGTTTCCATGCACATTATATTTTCAAACGATACATACTAATAGTCCAAGTCATTTTCATCTATTCAAGGGTACATAAAAAAAAGGAAATATAATTATTTATGTAAGCATCTTGTCAACATACTAAATTTTCCAAATGCAATTTAAATATCAATTGTCTTTAGTCAATGTGACAATATTCATGGTTAAATTCACACCCAATGCAACCTTGCATTGAATTCATTTTTTCCACACTTTATGACAAGAACGTTTCCATGGTGTGTTGGAGTTTAACCAAACTTTTCACCATATGGATTATTCATTGTCGTTCATTATTTCAGCAGGACTGTACTTCCTACTACATGTTGATCATGATCCCAAACCAACACATATGAAACTATAAGTTTCTTTTGAATGCACCCAAGCATTCTTCCTTCTTTAGTAACCAAGGTGCCAATACTCATGGCCACACAAATTTTATTTTCTTTAACACCTACACAATGTAAGTAAAACATTGGAAGGTCATCCTTCCTCAATGGAAAATCCATTGTCTACCCTTTGTGCAAACACGCATTTTCTCGAAATAATTCCATGCAATGTGCTAACTGTTAGCAATTAATCTTGTCATGTGCTGGTGAATTGCGGTTTTGGCCTAGATCTATGATTTTCACCTATTTTTTCCCCTTTTGAAGACCCAATTATAGTTTTCTCCCCCCGGCATATACTTTTCTTTGTTTTCCTTCATCCTTTTGATCGACCGGTTTTTGTTGTAAAAGTTTTCCTGTGAGATATCGTCCCTGAGGTTTTTTGTTTTCTCTAAGGTTGACTATTTCTCTTTTCACCTTTGTCACTGAGCCTTATTATTTCCCAAGTCCCAGCCATGTCATCCAAGCCTTCATTGCTGTAGGTCGTAGCACTAAAAGCGGTCTAGTATGGAAGCGAAAGCAAGCGAGCACGGGAATCTGGAGTTCAAATGTTGAGAGATTATGCAGCAAGGAGCGCGAAATCTCGATTTGCAAGGGGAATATATGGTCCATCCGATTGTTAGGAGTAGAGGGTCATTGATCTGACATCGAAAATTTTGGAGGATCGGGAATTAGGAGTCCGGGATTCTTGTCAACAAGTGCATCCATAGCCCGAAACCCCGAAATGCGAAACCCCAATTTCGCAAATTAGAGGTTTCATAGGAGCAGTGCCTTTTTCTCCCGAAACGTGAAATCATGAAAACTCCTAGTAATTAGGCCCACGGTCCTAGTGCCCGGTCACAAAGGAAGAAGGTCCAAGAAAGGGAGATAGCACTCATCACATAGTTGGCATTTCATATTGTCAGGGGAGAGATAATGATCATCTATTTTGAAGCAAGTCTGACTGCCGATCTCAGCGGTCATTTCGCGATTTTGGGCATCGTGATATTTTAGCCAAGATGGAGTAAAAACTACTGAAAGGTGAAGCCTCGAAATATCATGTGGAATAAGCATGAGGTCACAGCCCATGGTCACATGGGGCGGTTGAAAAGAGTATCGCCAAAGGGGTCAAGAGCGTTGTATTGGTTGCAGAAGGAGGCAACATGGTTTTGAGGCACCAAGTTTAACTTAGGTAGTCAGGGGTGTCTCCTAAGAGAATTCATGGATGTTTGGGCTCATCTCGATCCCAAGGAGGGTAGTTAATGAAGCTAAAGAAGGTGGTTAAAGCCTTGTTTCAACCATAAATAAGAAGCATGGAAACACTGGTCATGGAGGCAGGTATTCAGCCCAAGGTCGCCCTGTCATGAATTTTCCTACAAAGCCCATACTGTCATGGATTTGCATCTGACAAAGGAAATCCTGTGTAGTTTGACAGAAGGAGAAGAAACATGAATCTTTTAATGCAGGGGTCCAATTGCATCCCTGGCGGTTGTTAGCATTTCTGAGTATATATACTCAGTTTTGATATTTTGTAGTTGTCGATGGTAGAGAAAATCTCCCAAATTGTAAATTTTTAATGAACTCTTTGGTTACCTGGTCATATATATGCAATTGAGACTTCTTGTTTAATGAAAGTCAGTTTCCTTTCATATCTTTGTAATGACTTTGTTAAAACACTCGGACATCGAAGATCTAGTCAACGATAGTTATGTTATGTGATGTATGTTTGATCATAGTGACATCACTGCCAGTTTTAATTAGTTATCGGTGTTGTTTTCCTTCCAACGTTGAAAGACTTGGGCATGAGTGATCCAGTTAGGTAGTTGTTATTGAATTTTGATGTATGTTTGATTCCAGTTCATAATAATTTCATTCAGTTCCTTGTAGCTCTAAGCCAAGGAGATCTTGTCTTCTGATTTTTTCTCTCTTCTGGCTGCTGGAAGACTATATGTCCATAGCAGATGACTTCATTATCCTAATTTCTTCCCCCTACTCACCACTATATAGCAAATTATTGATTGAATTTAGAACAAGACCTCCCTTGCCTATGCATGCCAACCTAGTATTCTTAGTTAAAGTGATACTATCTTGAGTTTGTGTCCATTGGACCACCCCTTAAATACATTAATTGTGAAATAAAACTAATGGGTATTGGGCTCACCTCTGCAGCAATCCAAAGGTGACTTATGGTGCTAACATTTATGGTGTCGTTGTCGGGGAGGAAGTTGAATATTTTCCCTGGGATTGAATAACAAATCCTACTGGTTCTGAAGGTGCATTTGAACCCAGTACATCAAGATTGCAGTTGTGAACCTGGTGAATTCAATGTGGTGAATCCATTGATGTGGATATATTGGCGACTCCACTATTTCATTTGTGGCTTTCAGCGGCAGACACACAAGGTCTACTTCGCAACTGCCCATAGAAACACCTGAAGCCGACACAGAGAAAATTATCATAAAGGGAAAGACCCTTCAAGAAGGCGATTATGCAGCTTAACTGAGTATTTATGATGATTTTCATCATACTTCTTTAGAAGCTACCATTTATTCTCCTCTTTCCCCTATTATACCTTCTGTTGGAGTTTCCAAAACTTTAAATTCTGGGAGTGTTCCTGTCGAGTTTTCCCCTCCTGGTCTGGGATTGGAGGGAGAAATACTTGTCACTCCTTTATCCCCTGAAGTTGTATCGTTGTCTAGACCCAGGACCTCAGAAGATTTTCCAACCTCGGGCTTTACAACCACTCCTCCTGTTATTACTGCTACTACAGAAAGGGAAACCTATGTTCCCTCAAATCCCGTGGCCTTTTCTCCAAATCCTCTGTTGTTTCCCTTTCCTCTTGGAAGCTCAGTTCCATTCTCCCTTGTTCGAACCCCATATTTTCATAACTCTCCTCCACCTATCATCCCTATGCCAGGTGCTAATCCTCCTAGAAATAGAATGTATGCTATATTAGTTGCCAGATATGCCCCTCTCATCTTTCCTCAACCCCTTAATGCCCTACCAGCTGGTGGCTACCTTAAGAAGTTTCCTAGGTTCACTGGGGAGGGAGATGTTACTGTAGAGGAGCACCTTGCAGCCTTCTAGGGTTATGTTGATAACTATATAATAGTAGATGAAGATGTATGGATGAGGGGTTTTGTCCACAGTCTTGATGGAGAAGCTAGAAAATGGTTCAGAGCCCTCACTCCTAGATCCATTGATGGGATTTAGGCTTTATATGATGTCTTCTTGAGACAGTGGGGGGACGAAAAGGACTTCATGTACTATATCACTGAGCTAGAGTCCCTAAAGAGGAAGGAGGGAGAGTTTGTCTCTGACTTCTCCAAAAGATTCAACAAAACATACAATAGGATCCCTGCTGAGATAAAGCCTACAAAATCCTCTGCCAAAATCACATATGATAGTGATTTTGACCCTGACTTCTGCCTCATGTTAAGAGAGAGAAGAGATACTTCCTTGGCTCACATGAAAGATGAAGCCCTGGAAGTAGAGTCTAACATATTGGTAGTTGACCAGCTCAGGAATAAGACTGATAAAGACAAAGGAAGGGGAAGAACTAAATCCTCAACCTCTAGTTCATCTTCCCGCCTACCTCAAATGGATGAAGTAACCAAGTTACTAAAATCAATTTTAGCCAGAATGGAAAGGTTGGAATTAGAGGGGAAGAAGACATAGAGAAATCCTCAAAATATCAATAATAGAGGCAACTTCAAGAGGTCAAATAGCAATGCTCCTAAGATCATTCCAACGGAACAAAGAGACAGAGATATAAATTATCAAAACATTCAAACCCTT
>JASDQU010685704.1:13278-31444 GCA_032191745.1 Picea mariana | reverse complement strand
CTTGGTTCGGCCAATCTTAGTGGAGGTTTGGATATTTCTTTGGCGACAGATTTGGCGGATCCGCCAAACCTTTTATTTTTTTTGGGAATTTCGTTCTCGGGCCGTCATTGGGCATTTTCCCATTGCCATGTGGTAGCCCATGACTAGGCCACGTGGCAACCAACCATTGGGCCACATAAACCAACAATACAATCACCTGCCACATCAGCATATGATCTGCCACCTCAGCTACCACATCATCCTGCCACATCACCATACGGTTTGCCATGTGGCACATTTTTACTAGTCCACGAAATGACCCAAAAATGCCAAAAATGGGTGACACGTGGCAGCCTCTGGTGCTGCCACATCACCATGTCGACATCATGCTGAACCCAACATGACGCTGTTATCTCCTGCGTCTGTCACATAGGTTGTACGGATTCTAACGTCATCCATACTGATGCTGATGTCAACAGTACAGATGCTGACTCATCTCCTGCTGACTGGGCTAGGTTGACCAAAATTTGACAGCAAATATATTTCGATCCATAACTTTGTTTGACAAGCCGTTTGCATTGTTGGAAAGCTTGCGACGCACTCTTCGCGATGATGTCACTTTCACCAAGTTTTGAGAACTTTGAATTTTTTCCCTTTCTCTATCTGTTGACGCCATTCTGAGATTCCTGAGTTGCTTCTGCGAGTTCTGAGCTGTCCTTAGTCTTCTATGGATCCTTTTTGGATCAATCTTAATGACCTATCCACTCTTGTACTATGGATATTTTATGTCTTGTTTCCTTATCTCTATGGTTTGTGCGAGATAAAGGCATTATTTTATGTTTTTAGGGATTTTCGTGGATGAGAAGCATGCTTGATCTCTCATATAAATAAGAGAAGCACTTCTCAGTTGTAAATCATTGCTACTTGTGGGGAATTATCATTGCTTGTCAACTACTTCTTTCTCTCTTGTCTAAATCGTTATGGATGGCTAGTTAGGGCAAGTTTTTGTAGATGATGTCTTGTGGATGACTTTACTTCTTCATGGATGTTCATTGCCATGGTTTTGATGGATGAGACCTTTCTTGAGTATGTGGTCTCACTTTATCTCGTGGTTTTGTTTATGAATGAATGTAAGTGTAATGATCCTTCTCTAGTGATGGTTGTGCATTCTCTTAATTTCTTATTGAACAAACCCTTATTTTCAAAAATTCTAGAAGGTTACTAGTGGAGTACCTTCCCATGAATTATCTTGAAGATTTAGAAAGATACTAGGAGGCTAATCTATGGTTAGTGGTGGACAACCCTAGATCTACTTGTATCTCTTCGAGGGAGTCCTTAATCGACCCCATATTCCCCCTCAAAAAAATACAATAGGCACTAGTATTTTCCAAATAGTCAATCACAAACTCAAAATTCAATCTCTATTTTATGTTTTAGGGTTAAATTAGGGTTTTATGACAATATATATACAATCTTCAGCCATAAAATACTAGGATGTCTTGATATTCATGCTTATGTTTGACTTAAAAATAATCTTAGCATCATAAATTAGCTTGTTGGTTTTATTTATAGTCCAAATAGGGTAGTACATATAGGGTTTTAGGGTTGTTAGATGCTTTGAATATTTCAGATTTGTTGGTCGATAAAAACCCTAATTTTATCTTTCACTTTAGCCCTAGATTTACTTGCTCATTATTTATTTCAAGGGCTATGGATCCCCAAATGTGTTAATTCTTTTGTAACTTTTCCCTCTTGTAAATCCCTCTTCTATACTTAGAAATTCTCATGATTATCGTGGGTTCACGATACATCTCTTCTTTACTCCAAAATTTTGCAACCCTTAAAATACACCATAGCGTTCCACCACCCCCATTTCACACCCATACTTAGAAACTTTTCCAAACATTCCACCGCAGGTCTAAAACAATCACTCGATCCATTTATGTATGACCATGACCCCTCTGTCTGATCGATTGCCCATACTTAGTCGATTTCTCATAATCCACCGTGCTCTGTGGGACGTTATAGTATCTCTCCGCTACACCCACCGACCTTCCATACTTCATTACCTTAGTGATTTCCCAACACTTAGTCAAATTTTAAAACTTCATTGCAAGTCGCAGTAATTTTATGTTTCTTCCATACATACCCTCCCATCCCCTCCATCCGCCCGATTCTTCATACTTAGTCAATTTTTCATAATCCACCGTGGGTTCACGTTCATTATATTTTTTTTTAACATAAACGGGTGTGGAGCTTTATTTATAATAAGGCAGAGAGGGCTGCCAACCCTTACAATTCAGCTCAGAGCTACTGCTCTGTAATTCATTATCCAGCCAAAATTCTTTTACTACCTACAATCAAAGTTATACTACTAGAAGGACAAAACAACTGAAAGAGGGACTGTTGAATCCTAGACAAGATCCTGAGCTGGGGCTCCTTTCAAAACTGAAGTCTGCCTGCTGCGCCATTAGCGATCTCCTCCTTTTCCAGTATTGGTGGCCGCTTCTGCTGATGCTTCAGAGATTTTGCTGAATGCCTTAGTTAACTCCTCCACCTTTTGCTCCAGGCTACAGAGGCACTTTCCTAAGTCTCCCATGAGATTGGCCGCGTCTTTTAGGCCAACATGAATTTCGTCTGAGAGTTCATCCCGGAGGTCCTGCATTTCGAAATTAAGAGATTCCCATTTTCGCTGATTGGTGGAGGCCCTTATGCTTTCCAGTTCGGCTCTGATCAAGTCGATTCGTTCTTTTGGCGTGAGGGGGGATTTAGAGCCCGATTCCATGGTTGTTGTGCTTGGAACGTTCGCTGCTCACTTGCTTCCTGCGATCTACTCGTCCGCCTGCATAGATGATTTGCATTGAGTAAATGCCATTTAACCACAAGTCCTCCTGTCCCGGCTCGGCTCTTCACAGGTGGAATGAGATTCCAAATCTCTGTATTAGATCTTGTCCATCCGACTGATGTAATGAGCTGGCGTCCTTCCTTTCTGACGCCATGTCTATTTGATAGGATTCGACTGGAGTGGCTCTACATTTAGGGGATCGGATGATGGGAAATTTCCCCATTGATGTTCAGCTGTCCTTTGTTTTGCAGTGATCCTTTATTCGCCTCTTTGTTCGCGTCTCCATTCAGCGATCTGAGTACATGGTAGACTTTGTAGTCATTTCGCTGCTCCAGGAGGATTTGGATCTTTTTGTATAACTGAGCTAGCCTCATATCCTTTGGCGGTTTATTGAGGTTTATTTCATCCACCACCTGTTTAGAGTCCCCCACAATCTTGACTACTTTGATGCCCAGCTTGAGAACCTGGGTTAGCCCTTGCCAGAGTGCTAAGAATTCGGCTTGGTTGTTGGAGGCAAAGCCTAGGCCCTAGGCAAAGGACAAATTGATTGATCCATTAGGTTCGAGAAGAATTCCTCCTCCCCCTGCCCTGCCAGGGTTTCCTTTCGAAGCTCCATCGAAGAGGAGCCACCAATCATCTAGCGTCGACCTCCATTTCAGGAATTCTTGTTTCGGCAGTCTGATCTCCCAGTTTCTGGTTCTTGGAGAAGAGGATTGGATGTTATTATTATGGTGAGTTGGTCTGAACTCCTTGAGCCAGTTCTCTTCTTCCTCAGTTGTCATGGCGGTGTTATGGATAGAGGGCTTCATATTTATAGCTTTTGCAATCATGGTCTTAACTTTGATGGCCACCTGAGCTGGATATCTTTTTTCTTCTTTAAAAATCCTATTATTCCGCTCTAACCAGATCTTCCAACAAGTAAATTTTGGAATCCACATCCAGATATATTTGAGCAAGTGATTTTTTTTAAAATCAAACGGGGACAGGGACAACCAGTAGTTAAAAAGCTCCTTACTCTCAGTTGGAAGGCTAAAGGTGACTGATCCCACAAGGAGCCCCCAAACTTCTTTTGAAAATTCACAACTGAAAAGAAGGTGGGCGATGGTTTCTTCAGCTTGAGCACACAGGGGGCAATGAGAGGGCCCTTCCCAGCCTCTTCTCTGCAAATTATCAAAGGTTAAGATACTGTTATGAATAAGAGTCCAGGCAAAGAGATCTACCTTGGGAATTGAGGGGAAGTTCCATAGAGCTTTCCATGGTCCAGGATTGGGAGGAGCCCAAGGGACGGCTGTGACTACCTTATAACCAACTGCTGAAGTGTAAACCCCTGAGCTTGATCCCCATCCTCTTTTGTCTTTGCTTCCAACACTTAAAGGCGATTTTCCTTGGTTCACGTTCATTATATTATTCCTCCATACTCTCCCGATTTCGCTTCCCCACGGTAACCCATGTCCTATCTTATCACTCTCCCCGATGAACATTTAATGTGAATCTCACAAAAATAACAAATATGTTAAGTATTAAAAGGCCATTATTAATGGTGAATTTTCTTGAGACAATCCTTCATTAATTCAAAATTTAAGTTGTATTAACGATCCTTTGAAATAAGAACCCAAATCATATTATGGTAAAATGGTTTTCTTTGGTAATAACGTTCTAAAAGGACTATACATTAATCCGCCAATTCGATTAAGCACAACAACCAATAGAAAGGAACAATTTTGTGGAGATACCATAAACTCATTTGGATGGGAATATCAAAGTTTCAATGGTCAAGAGCATACATGTATTACTCCTCATTGTCACCTTTAGAGAGGAGTTCGAACCAGATTTGGACATTAGGAATTTCTATGGCATCCTACGTCCTGAAAGTTTATGATTTTAAAGAGTTAATTTCATGGTGCATCAACAAATTCGATAAGAACCAACGAATAATTCAGTTGCAAGGAGAGTACCCTATTTCTTTGGCACCATCGGTCTTCAAGAGATTGCTCAGACTCCTACAACCAACAATGATTTTCGAAGGGGATGAAGCCAAGGAATTCTCGAAGGCAATAAATGGTGGATTGGTCCTTCTGTGAGATTATATTCAAGACCCAGTAGTAATTCCAGAAGACCTATCAAACATCCAGGTTAGTTTGTTGAAAAATCCCTACCAAGAAATGGCATGGATATTTTCCAAAGTAGCCGGATAAGAATCTACGACTACTATTCCCCAACTAGTTTTGTATATCTTGCATTTTTCTATTGATGAGAAAGCAATTTTTTATTGGGAAAATATTATCTCCAAAGAACTATCTTTTCAGTTGGAAAATTTTAGGATGAATAAGAAATTTTACATGTCTTCATATCTAATCTTTGCCATTACTTATTGTCATGTTTTCAAAGGCTTGTGTTTATCTAAACAAGTCAATTCTAAAATCGACCTTGTCTAGATGTGGTACCCTACCTTGTGGAAACATAAGGCTATGTATCATTTTTATGAAATGCACAATGCATTTATTTCCTCCTTCAAAAATCTTAATTTTGGACCAAAAACATCAAGTCTGTCTTTAGAAGCAACAACATTCTTGGACAAGAGAGGGAGCTTTGAAGCAATGGAGCATTTCTACATTATCAGAATTTATTGTTCCCGTGAAAAACCCTCGTATCTACCGTATTATGTTTCAGACAAAATATTTGTTTTAGAAGTACGCAAGTAGTATAGATTTTGGGCCCATTTCTTTCATGAAAAGAGGAAAAAACTATTTATTCCTATGTCATGGAAGATTGGATATATAATATTAAAAAATACTGCAAATATTGATGAATTTTTAGTTCAATTTGATAATTACAATTTGAATAAAGTAGATGAAATCAAAGGGTTTGACCCTAACCATCTTTTTATGAAACACATGACATTGGTGGGATACAATGTCTCATTTGCTAATACATTCTTATTCGTAGAAGAATAAGACAATAACCAGAACCCTCAAGAATTATTAATTGAGAAGAAACAAGAAGATATTGAAACTATTGTTAGCACCACTGATCAACATAAACAACGGGGAAAAGTTGTGAATGAGAGGAGTACTCGGTCTTTGAACACTTCTCAAAAAAGCGACCTACCAAAGAAAAAATCTCAATATGCAACTCAAGAACAAAGGAAATCTTCAATAGATAATTTCGACGATGGAGGAGATCAAAACCCTCCTAAAAAGAAGTCTAGAAAGACCCCAAAATCTCTTAGTGACCAACAAAAGGAAAAGACAAACAAATAAGGGAGGAGGAAGTGAGGTTATACCCAAAGAAGAAATTGTTTTTGAAGATATGGACTTGGATGTAAACATTGAAGATATTGAATTTTCTGATGAGGAACATAGGATTCAGGAAAGCAGAGAAGTCGCAATAGAATTGGCCACACAGGAACCAATTATATTTAAAGAAGAATCCCTAACTTTGCATAGTTCTCTGTTCAACAAGGTTCAAAGAAATTAGTTATTGAAAAAATTCATGCAAAAAGTAAAAAAGTTCAAGGAAAATTGAGCTCGAAACTTGACCTAAATGGAGTTCCGCCATCTAAAATTGTACATATTCATGAAGCTGTAGGTGAAGCCTTAAATACGTCAGTAAGAGAAATGGATAATGAAAATGCCACCCTAAAAGAAAGAATCGAAGAATTAGAGAGCGCTTTTATGCCCCCGCCTATATTTGCTAGCCTAATTGCTACAATGCAGCCCTGGAAGAATTTTGATGGAACCCTAGAATCCAGTTCGATGCTGAGAGGAACATCGAGCTTACTTGTTGTTGTCAGAAGATATGTTGGAGAAAACATCAAGAAAATAATGTCTCTTATTCTCGAGGCATGGGAATTGACAAATAGTTTTGTTTCCTTGGGATCAAGAACAACAAATTTGAGACAATACCTTCAAGCTGATCTGGAAAATGACGAGGAGTTCTATAAAGGGGTTGTTTCCACCTTTGTTACAAAAGTTTCAAGTGTGAATGAGTTCAAAAGAAAAGAAGAGGACTTGCCTTTTGCAGTTTGCATAAAGTAACTCAAAGCATGCTGAATAAAAAGAATAAAATGTCTAAAAGAAATATTGGTTGATTGTGATACTATAAGTATCAAAAGGGGAGAGTTGTATTTAAAATTAATTGAGTTGGATTTAGTTGGAACAACTGGAGAAGTTGAAGACCCAAAGTTAATATTAAATTCCATTCTTATGTGAAAAGAGCAATTTGAAGAAAAAATGGACATATTGAAGACTGCATCAGTTGAGAAATTTAATAGTTTGATCGAGTATTCATAATTAGAAGTGGAAATTTAGTTGGTTATTTATGTAAACAAAAATGAAGATATTGAGGATACACTACACCGACTTTAAATAGACTTTAGAAGTTTGGAAAATGCATTATTTGACATAAGAATAAGGAAAAAAATAATTGTTGAGCCAATGAGAGATTATATTGAAAATTGGTTAAAAAATGACTTAACTAAAATAACATAATTAGATCAAGAAGAGTTAGTTGAAACCAGTCACATAATTCCAACCAAGGAGAATACAAAAGGAACCTCAACGAGAGAGAGAGAGAGAGAGAGAGAGAGAGAGAGAGAGAGAGAGAGAGAGTCCACCACAATAAGTGAACTAGTCACTTCTCATAATTCCTTATCTTTCATACTTCTCATTTAGAAATCATCCAGTTGTGTTCTTTCATTTCTTGAAATTCCATAACCGATATCTGATTGCCTCATTTTTCTTCTTTCAGGTCCAATCTTGTTCTACTTTCTTTTATGGTCCACGGGAGCCCCATCCCAGTCCATTTGGATGAACACAATCCTTTATTTTTGAGCTCCCAAGAGAAATACTTTGGGGTGTAACTTTAATAATTTTTCAAACTTTGAGTTTATGAGCACGAGACTTTTGAAGTGCACCTATCATATTCATTTATGTTTTAAATGAAATACACTTTTAAAGTTCTCTACATTGTGGACTTATATCTTTCTATCTTATGAATATGACCAAATTCTATAACAGTGTGATGGATGTGAGGAATGTCTTGTTTTTATATTATGGTTTCTTTATTGTTGTATAATATCCAGTATACATTTTGTTTCAATTTGTAAAAGATTCTTGGTCCTTTTCTCAAAAATTTTTCTTGGTGAATATATACTTTCATATTTTTTTTTTATATTTTCAAAGTAATAAAGATTGGGGTTTGCTTTTTAGTATTCCCTTATTTGGTAGATTAATTCAAGAATATCAAGCCATATCTTTCAGACAATAACATAGGAGTACCACCTCTATAAAAATGTAGGGGGATTTTATCCTCGTGAGGCTGTTGTTGGGATTGTGACCAATTTGAACATCAACAAGGGCTAAATTTATTATCGATTTCATAACTTGTACTGATGTAATTTATTATCTTTCTTTCAAGTTTTATAATAGATAATAATTTTTTTTTCTTTTGTAGTGTTTGGGGATCCTCTTATGACAAACATTGACTTGATAAGCCTTCTAAATTTCCCTACATCCTCATCCATTCAAATATGAAAATTGCATAAAATTACCACTTTGTCCTTACCTCAATTATCATTTTTCTATTGGTGGCAGATTAAGTAGATATGTAGGCGTCCTTAGACTTGATTGTGTCTTGCCTTAGGAACCCTAGAGGCTATGAGGGAAGCCTCCCTTATGTTGGATATATCCTTCGCTCAAAAGAGGGAAGTTGCTGCTTAGGTGACAATGGTGACATCTTTTGATGTTCCACTAGTCTTGGCACCTTGTGAAGGCTTTGCACTAAGTGCTATATTGTTTAGTAACAAACATTTAGGTGAACATAATGTCCACAAAATTGATCATGGAAAATGACACACAATAGTTTCAATCAACAACCCAATCATCAATGTATGATTCAAGTAAACCATAATCCTACCAAATAATGATTGAGTAGTAAACCAGGTGTCTCGTTGGAATTGCTCAAATCCTAAATCAATCATCACGATGAGATCAAACTCAAACAATTAATAGATGTTGCATAAAATACGACAACTAGCAAAAACTTGAAAAATGGCCAATTGGCAATTCATCACCAGTGATGAAAATTTTGCAATACTCTCGTTGTTGTTGCGGTCCCCCATTTGGTGTTTTGTTTATCTAAGTCTGTTATCTACATATTGTTGTTTTGCTTTTGGAAATTTTGTTTGTTGTTGTTGAAACTCGAAGTCTGACAATCATCATCCGTGTTCCCCCCTTTGATAGATGAAAGGTAAGAAGTCATGGTTTTCACGTGGGTTACCCTAAACCAATTCATCACTTTTTTTTGTGGTCATGGTTGACCACTAAGCATTTCCACTTCATTGGTGGTTTCGATTTACTACAAACTATCTTCACTCATTAGTGTAGCCCCTTAAGTTGTAAGAGAGTACCATTTGAGAGTCATTGACTCAATTTTCATCTGTGTACATCCCCCTCCCTTAAGGTGCAAGGAGATTGAATGAATATCTATTGCAATATGTGTCTTTACTTAAGAGAGAATATGCAATAAGGTCGATTTAACCACTTGACTGTTGATGATCATTGCCAAGAACTAATCCACCCATAGTGAATCTTTAGTCTTGCATGTTTATTTAGTCTATAGCATCTGTCTGATGAATGATTATGCTTGCCACAATGTTGACAAGGATGGATATCAAAACACTGATCATCCATATGACTAACTCATTGACAATATTAGTGTTCGAAAAAATGGGGTATTCCCACACAAGACCGACACCTTCAATAACCACTCACACAACCAAATTAAAGATCAATCCATCGATGTTTTTATGTGGTTGAAACCCTCGAAGAGGGAAATAGTGCACGACCCCAACCAATGTGGCCACTTGAGGTAATATATTAATGCAAAAAAAAATTATTTTACAAGAGAGTTTCTCACAATTGATCATTAGCAAAAGACCCTCCATGCTATTTAAATAGAGATCATGGACCAATCGAGTGCTAAGCCAAAAATCAATGTAGTTGTTAAGATCGATGAGAATATGAGTCATCGACACACTTTATGTCTAGAACATATCGTGACCATCACATTAGATAAATACAAATGCATACTAATGAATACTAAAGAAACAAAGTTTTACATAAAGACACATTAGACCAAGTAGATCTTAGCTAACTCCTAAGTGTCTAAATATCCTAACATTTGGTACTTAGCATTCAGATGTTGAACTAGAACATGTGAAGTTGAAACTTCTTGAAGGAATCCTACACTATTGAAGTGGATTTGTCCGAAATAATCCAGAGTATGAAAGGTCTCTTCCTTATCACATCCAAGTCCTATTTTGTGTTTGTTGTTTTTTATTTCTTCCCAATGTATAATAATGGGTTTGGAAAGAGTATGTTCAGCACGTTCATTAATAACGTCTTCCTCATCTGAAACTACCTTTGGAGTTGTTTCACTAAGTTGATCATGTGTTGACTATTAATCATTATCAAATTCAAAAAATGGGTTGTTATGAACCAGTACTAGTTCAAAATGTTGAAGATTCTTTCAATGGAGTTCATCATGAAGAAGCTCTGATTGAGTTTGAACAAGTCTAACTTTAGCCCGCGACACTTGTAAACAAGTTAGAACTGATTTAAGAGTTTCTTTGTTGATTGAGATTGTGTTGTCTTCAATAGTGATTATTAGAGTGTTCAACAACTCTAATAATTCTTGAATTCGAGCTATTTTTAAAGACTAAATGAGGCCTCATTGTGAAGGCAGGTCCATATTACAATTAACTTGTCAACAAAGAGTGTTTCTTGTAACTCCACCCTATATACAATTCAATGACTCAACCAATTCATTTTAGACTCAAAAATGGGTGTCAGGTTTAACCAAGAATGCACCCAATAATTACAATTCAACTTTATTTCGAAAATATAGGTAAACTTACAAAAAAGACTATTTGCATGTTACAATTAATGTTGTTTTTTATCTTCAAATTTGAATGTTTCACTATGCATTGAGTCTATAAAGTTCTCCTTTGACTATTAGCTTGATTTGTCCATTGGTCATATGATTTAAAACCTGATTACTTGAATATGATTTGCAGTTGCTTGATTTTGTGTGCTTGATTGGCGTTAATTTGTGCTTGGATTGCATTAAGTTTCCTTATAGTCCATGCATGTAGTGTTTTAAATGAAAAATTACAATTGTTTTTAAGTGTCACAACTAGACATAAAAAATCAAATCAAGCAATAAAGTATCCACTATACACAAGCACAAAATGTCCTTGGACCTCATTTGATTTCAGGCTAGGTATAGGATACATGAGCCAAATAAAGAATGATATTTTTATTATAAGGTATGGCATATGAAGTCTGCAACTAGACTTATTCTTTGAAGATCAATTACAAGCCTTTAATTGTGTTTCTCCTTATAACCCCATTTCGAATTTTCAAACAAGTTTACCAACCTCCTCTTTTTACAAAAATATATCTAAGCCCTTTAATAACCTCACTACAACATGTCCATTAGATGTAGCTTGGGTGGTTGGGAGGAATGATTGTTACCCTCCCCACCCAGGTTCAATTCCTTGTGAGTGACATGTTGTGCCCTTAACGGGTCTATAAGATGCTCTTGTTGTTGAGCCCCCAATATTGTGAAAAATACTCGGCCTCCCTATGTTCTCTCGCGGATTTGATCAGGGGGGGGTTTCCGTGGACGTAGCGAGCACCGATATCCGGTGCCATGAACCAAATGAAAAAAAAAAACTCATTACAAGATATTTTGCAAAATATCACCCATGCTAAAAATCACTAGACTTTTTCTTTGCTAGAGATGAAATAACTGACTTTATTTTCTCAAGGTGAGATAACTATTGCAAATGTTGTTTAAAGTGTAAGTTTACCACTTCAAACTACATCACTTAACCGAAAAAACCTTCCTTCAATGTTTAATTGTAGTGGTGGCTCGTAAGAATATAAATGAGGTTATCTTCATTTTATTATGTATGTGGGATAATGGATGTCAATAAAAATAAAAATAACAAATATTACCACTCACATTTCTTGGAGTGTTGTGCGCATTGAGTTATTTTTCTAATTGATGCGTAGGTTGTTTCTTCTTCTCGTTCGAGTTGGTGTGTGGACTCACTTCCTAGATCGGGCATGGGCATGGGATCGTGTTGTTGGCTTTTGCACAATAATGACTTGGGTTTCTCCTCTCTGGAATTTTTGTTTGGTTTGTGGATATCTAAGGTCGATGAACCATAAACAATTTTCCACCTCCAAATCCAAGTTCGTGGTCTATGGGAGAGGGAACTCACATAGAGGATCTGCAAAATTCATTGTGATAGCAGTGTGAGCTTCACTCTACTTGATTGCGTCTTGTTATGAATTTTGTGATGCTGCAACTAGATTATTCTCCTAGATCCTTCAAGCATGAGTGTTCTCATGGATTGAAATGGTTCAATTGTCATCTACTTCTATATGTTGTTGGCCCAAGGTTCCATTCTCTAACCCTACAAAATCCAAGTGTTGGTACCCATAAGGCATACACTTTTTGATGGCCATTGTTGTTGCATATTCATGAGGCTTTCGATGAGATTTTTCTTTAAATCAACCATTTCAAATCTAGGGTTTTCTTCAAGGGAATTACTTTGGGAAACAATTTGTCATCACACAAGGTGGTCAAGTGAAGTATCCCAAGTTCAAGTTATTCAAATGGGCATGGGCCACTGAAGGCAATAAAAAAAAGACAAACACAAGGAGTGGAGGAGGAGGCTAATTTTATGATCCTGTAGGTAGATGGTTAAATAGAAGCTTCAATCTCACAGATCTATTTATTTGTTGTTTCAATAGGCCCCATAAAAGGAATATCTTTGTGATCATTTGGATGGATGCTTCATGCAGCCAAATAAAACAAATACAGACACTCTTTAAAAAAATGATTTGAAACCACTTGATAAAGGAATTTGAAGCAACAAAAAAATGGTCTACAATCTGAATTTTAAATCTATATTTTGGTTGTATTCAGAGAATAAAACCTAGGATAACTTTGTAGACCAATCAAGTGATTGCATAGATATATCTTTGAACAAATCTATAAAAAACCAACATTAGGGATTTTTCCTGGTTGCATACAACAAACCAATGATGTAAATATATACATACCATGGAGATCTAGGCAACGTGACTTCCCTCTCGTGGATCTATGATATCAAACCCCCCATGGAAAAACTACCATACACAATTAACAATTTCAGATTGCAAGTGTTTTTTCTGAATAACAAAAGAAATAACTCCTTGAAGACATTCCATTGTTTGATGAAGAAAGATTGATGTAGCTTGTCTAGTTGCTCCTCTTTTGTTGTGTGTTCATATCAACATCATTAAATATACCTTTCATGGATGACTATCGTGAAGATATCATGCCCTGCAGACAACAAGAGCTGTAATACCATGTTAAGAAATAAAACATAAGAACTTGGCAGAAAAGGCCTTAAGCCACATTCTCTTCAATGTACAATATTCATTCCAATAATACAATTTTATAGTACATGAGTGAAACCACCTCATAAACTAGATTTTCTTTTACATCGAGACCTCATTAGAAGATAAGGCAAGGAAGAGGCAAAATAGGATCTAACACACACTTAGAAAAAAAACTATATTTCATAATGTGAAATACAACAAGGTGGTGTAGGACTTCATGATTGTATAGGAGTCACAAACTAACACCCTACAACTTCAAGCCCTTCAAAGATGAGGTACTATGTGATGTTTCCGCACTTTATGTTTGTGATTTTATTTTTGGAAAATCCTATACGTGGAAAGCCCATTTTATTTATGAGTCTAGGCCCCATAACATTACTCTTACTTTGGTATTTCTGCTCCATTGTGTACTAGAGGTAGTTATGACTACCACAATTTCCTTGATCTTAACAAAGCAATGCAGGAAGGTAATCTCTCAAACCAAGAGTTTTTTCCTCTTCTTGATTTTCTTGGAAGGTGAATGGAAGATCACCACAACCATCACAATCTTTGCATGGGGTCTCTCTACACAATAGAAGCAGGTGGACAAGACAGTGGAAGAATATAGAGATATATTTTCTTTGTTTGTAGGGGTACCTCTACACTGCTAGGTTAAGCATTCAATTGATTTGATACCTAGTGCTCCTTTACCTAATAGCCCAATATCCAAATGATCTCTTTTAGACAATGAAGAAATCAAATGCTAGATTCAAGAATTCATCTAAAAGGTCCACATTCGATGAAGCTCCTCAACTTACGAGAGTCCAATTGTATTGGTGAAAAATAAGGATGGATATGGAAACTCTGTATTGATTAGAGAGATTTGAACATAATCATAGTCAAGAACAGTCCAATCCCTTAGATCAATTATCTTCTTGATCAACTCAAGGGTGCCAAGTTTTTTAGTAATATCGATGTGAATTAAAGCTACCACCAAGTACTAATTGACCAATAGATGTATGGAAGACCGACTTCAAGTATAAATAAGGAATTTTTGAGTGGTTGGTCACGTCTTTTGGCTTAAGTAATTCTTTGACAATGTTCATAAGGATGATGGACGATATCTTGAAATTGTTCACAAATTCTTTTTTCATCATATATTTGGATGATATCCTCTTCTTCAATGAAAATCAGGAATAACATTTGTAGCAAATTCAATAGATCCTAAGCACCCTATGATAGTATAAATTATATGAAAATCTAGGGAAATTATCATTTGGAATCCCGAGAATTCAGTATGTGGGATACATCATGGATGGACATGGTGTGCGTGTGGATCCAACCAAGATCTGAGTCATTCAATTGGTTGGCCCCAATGACTTTAACAGAGCTTCGTAGTTTCTTAGGCCTCTCCAACTTCTAGGGATGGAGATGATCATCCACACTGATCATAAACCCATACAGTTGATGCAGATACAAGGGTAGTTACATAATTATTTCCATCATAAGTGATCCATGTGACTACAACAATTCCACTTGAAGAGTCAAGTACAAGAACGATAGCACAAATCATGTTGTATATTGTCTCAATCAACCTTCGATTTTGTCATTGACCACAATGCTCAACTCTTTTGTACCTTATATCTTCTTGTGGCCCCAATTGTATGACAACAAATTAGACTTTATTGTTACCTATCGAACACTAGGTGTAGGTAAGCTAGTCTTATATTTTCATCTCTAGGATGAACTTTTATTCCATTTGGGCCATCTCTAAGCTCCTTCAAGCGAGTGTGAGAAGTTGGTTTCAAAGGTGCATTATAGTTAGATAGCGAGGAAATTCAACATGGAGAAGAAAGTGGTAATTCTATAAATTTACTTCTACTAGTTTAATCTCTAACAATATTTGACTAGGTATATTAAATTGTTGACTCCCTGTGCCATTGCCAAACCTGTCATTAAGACGCAGAGGTTGTAAACTCCTTTGCCTACCCTAGATAAACTTTGGTACTTTGTCTCTATGGGCCATATATTTGACTTTACTTCAACCAAGCAATGCAACAATTGTGTATTTGTGGTTGTTTATAGGTTTTCTAAGATGGCCATTTTGACACCCTGGAAGAAGAGTTTCACAACAAAGGACACTACTAAACTCTTCTTTGTGTGTGTTTGGGTTCATTTTCGGCTCCCATGGATTGTTATTTTAGATAGGGGTAGTAGGTTGCATAATACTTTCCAGTCAAACCTGTGGTCGATGATGGACATTAAGCTGACTAAATTGAGTTCCTAATAGAGACAATCGATATGATAATTGTGCATATACAACAAATTTACAACTCTAAACATCCACGCACATGGGATGATAGCCTTCCTTATGTTCAATATAGCTATAATAGAGATTTTCATAGCTCTATTGGCCACAACCCTTTTTTGGTGTGCTCGAGATTCCAACCATTGGCCCTTATTGAGATAGCTTTACCCATTAATCTACATATAAAGAATCCTCCCATGCTTAGATTGAGGTCGATAGAGTAGCCAAATTTATTTAATGGATCCAACACATCTAATAATAATTCCATAGTGTTTTTTAGAAATCAAATGCCAAGTACAAGTGGTGCAATGATCAATGTCGGGTTTCACACAAGCTTCACGTGGGAGATAAGGCATGGTTTCATTTGCATAAAGAACACCTCACAAGATCCACCCACTTCAATACAAGCCTTAGAACATCACAAAAGTGGTGGATGAGAATGATTTTGAATTAAGTATGCCCCCTTTCCTTAACTTACACCTTGCATTTAATGTGGATATGCTTCAACTATATTTTCCACCTCTCTTGGACACTTCAGATGGTAGTCAAGAACTTAGCCCTTATAGAACTGAATCTTAATTGCATTAAGAAAGTGACAATCGATTGGATCATGCATACCAAGATGAAGGGCACCCACCTGTAGAAAATCCAACTCTATTGGGTTGTCAAAGTGGGGCAACTCCTTCAGTAGGGCAAGTGGCTCACAAGGAGTCAAATTCAACAAAAGTTTCCCCATTTCATGGAGGATCTTGATGCAATTGAGGACCATTACTTCTTAAGAGGGGATGACTAATCTAGGTGGATACTAGTGGCCACTCACCCATTCTACTAACTTAGAATGGTTCCACATCTTCATAATTTCACTACATTTTTTTAAGCCCTGAACTTTCGGTGCATTTTTCGGGCAATTCCTTCGCATTTTTAGTAGTTGACATATGCTACACAATCAAAGTGCCAAACACTTAGAACATGTATTAATATTTGTAACAATCCAAAAAATTCCCTAAATAGAGTTTGTATGCAAAAGTCATGGCCCCAAAAGGTTGACATACCAACTAGCCTGCTTGGGGCCAACAATTCTTTTGCCACATCATTTCCTAAGGTTAGGGTTTTGGATCTTTTTCCATATCAGGGAATCATATTTTACGTTAAAGGTAATTTTGTAGCCGACACATCTCTCTCCAAAGATAAGCTACCACCATTGTAGCTAGTTTGTATTGCTTTGCATTTACATTACTTTTCTATTTCATTCATTAATAGAATTTGGGTTACAGTGTATAACTACACACTTTGCAATATCTCTGTGTGTTTCCATTTATATTTCCACCTTCATTTTGTTCTCTACATAATCTAGATCAAATGCAAACATGAATACAAGGGGATGCAAAACAAGACATAAGAATACTATTATGTATCTCAGTTTCCAATTTGCATAAAATGGGAAACACAAAGGACACTGGAACCATATATTGTAGTAGTATATACACATTCACTAGATTATGGTGTAAAATACAATAATGCTAATAACACAAAAAATGAAGATGAATTCACAATCATCATATGCATTATTGTGATAAAATTGGGCAGTAACTCAACTTTGATACCTCTAAAAAGATAGAATTGTACAACGATTTATGGATAACATGAGGCTTATAAGCGCAAATGGATAGCTTGGTTGGTTCAACCCTTTGTATTAAGGAATAATGCCTAGGGAGGTCATGGTATCCATTTTCACAAAGCCTTGTGGGGGTTAGTAGCCACTATTATGGCTGGCGAGTAATATTATCCCTTATTTGAAAAAATAGGGAAGAGGGGGAAATCCGCAAGGCACTGGCAAGGTACCAACTTCCTCACTCATAACACCTAATATGTAGGAGGGTGAGGGGAATTTAGTTTTTTGAACAAAAAAGGTGAAGTTTATTACAACACACAATAATGTATAAATGATTAAGCTACAACCATCATTAGCCCATTTACTATCTCATGGTGGTGTATAAAATAATCTACCCCTTGGGAAATATAAAATAATTTTATCCTAAATTACATTAATTTGTAGAATTTGGAAGGTAAAGAGACCAAGAGAAAAAGACAACCTGATCGTGACTGTTGGGATCTTACATGCTAATGTTCAATGAGTTGTCATCCACATTAGTGCATTCACTTTGAGTTGATTTATATGGATTTGTGATCAAAAGTACACATTGAGGTAGCATGATAAAGTTTAAGCATAGTCAAACTCTAGGGTATCACAATTTGGTTGCAATGCCAAAATTGCACAAACATGATATACACATGTTCACGACATTATCACTAAATTATTATTCGTCTGCACATCAAAGATGACGACTACAATTTGAATCTTGTGCTTGTTAGGATATTTAGACACTTAGGAGTTAGTTAAGATCTACTTGGTCTAATATGTCGTTAGGTAAAAGTGTGTTTCTTTAGTATGCATTAGTATGCATTTGTAGTTAGGCAATCCGACGGTCACGATATGTTCCCGACATAGAGTGATCCGACGGTTCATACTCACCTCGATATTAACGGCCATTGATCTGTGGCTTAACACCCGATTGGTCCATGATCTCTATTTAA
>JASDQU010685704.1:0-12549 GCA_032191745.1 Picea mariana | reverse complement strand
AGCATGAGTGTTCTCATGGATTGAAATGGCTCAATTGTCATCTACTTGTATATGTTGTTGGCCCAAGGTTCCATTCTCTAACCCTACAAAATCTAGGTGTTGGTACCCACAAGACATACAATTTTTTATGGCATTGTTGTTGCATTTACATGAGGCTTTCGATGAGATTTTTCTTTAAATCAACCATTTCAAATCTAGGGTTTTCTTCAAGGGAATTACTCCGGGAAACAATTTGTCATCACACAAGGTGGTCAAGTGAAGTATCCCAAGTTCAAGTTATTCAAATGGGCATGGGCCGCCGAAGGCAATAAAAAAAAGACAAGCACAAGGAGTGGAGGAGGACACTGATTTTATGATCCTGTAGGTAGATGGTTAAATAGAAGCTTCAATATCACAGATCTATTTATTTGTTGTTCCAATAGGCACCATAAAAGGAATATCTCTGTGATCATTTGGATGGATGCTTCATGCAGCCAAATAAAACAAATATGGACACTCTTTAAAAAAATGATTTGAAACCACTTGATAAAGAAATTTGAAGCAACAAAAAAGTGGTCTACAATCTGAATTTTAAATCTAGATTTTGGTTGTATTCAGAGAATACAACCTAGGATAACCTTATAGACTAATCAAGTGATTGCATAGATAGATCTTTGAACAAATCTATAAAAAACCAACATTAGGGATTTTTCATGGTTGCATACAACAAACCAATGATGTAAATATATACATACCATGGAGATCTAGGCAGCGTGACTTCCCTCTCATGGATCTATGATATCAAACCCCCCATGGAAAAACTACCATACACAATTAACAATTTCAGATTGCAAGTGTTTTTCCTGAATAACAAAAGAAATAACTCCTTGAAGACATTCCATTGTTTGATGAAGAAGGATTGATGTAGCTTGTCTAGTTGCTCCTCTTTTGTTGCGTGTTCATCTCAACATCATTAAATATACCTTTCATGGATGACTATCGTGAAGATATCATGCCCTGCAGACAATAAGAGCTGTAATACCATGTTAAGAAATAAAACATAAGAACTTGGAAGAAAAGGCCTTAAGCCATATTCTCTTCAATGTACAATATTCATTCCAATAATACAATTTTATAGTACATGAGTGAAACCACCTCATAAACTAGAYTTTCTTTTACATCGAGACCTCATTAGAAGATAAGGCAAGGAAGAGGCAAAATAGGATCTAACACACACTTAGAAAAAAAAACTATATYTCATAATGTGAAATACAACAAGGTGGTGTAGGACTTCATGATTGTATAGGAGTCACAAACTAACACCCTACAACTTCAAGCCCTTCAAAGATGAGGTACTATGTGATGTTTCCGAACTTTATGTTTGTGATTTTATTTTTGGAAAACCCTATACGTGGAAATTCCATTTTATTTATGAGTCTAGGCCCCATAGCATTACTCTTTCTTTGGTATGTCTGCTCCATTGTGTACTAGAGGTAGTTATGACTACCACGATTTCCTTGATCTTAACAAAGCAATGCAAGAAGGTAATCTCTCAAACCAAGAGTTTTTTCCTCTTCTTGATTTGCTTGGAAGGTGAATGGAAGATCACCACAGCCATCACAATCTTTGCATGGGGTCTCTCTACACGATAGAAGCAGGTGGACAAGATAGTGGAAGAATATAGAGATATATTTTCTTTGTTTGTAGGGGTACCTCTACACTGCTAGGTTAAGCATTCAATTGATTTGATACCTAGTGATCCTTTACCTAATAGCCCAATATCCAAATGCTCTCTTTTAGACAATGAAGAAATCAAATGCTAGATTCAAGAATTCATCTAAAAGGTCCACATTCAATGAAGCTCCTCAACTTACGAGAGTCCAATTGTATTGGTGAAAAATAAGGATGGATATGGAAACTCTGTATTGATTAGAGAGATTTGAACATAATCATAGTCAAGAACAGTCCAATCCCTTAGATCAATTATCTTCTTGATCAACTCAAGGGTGCCAAGTTTTTTAGTAATATCGATGTGAAGTCAAGCTACCACCAAGTACTAATTGACCAAGCTACCATCAAGTATAAATAAGGTATTTTTGAGTGGTTGGTCACGTCTTTTGGCTTAACTAATTCTTTGACAATGTTCATAAGGATGATGGACGATATCTTGAAATTGTTCACAAATTCTTTTGTCATCATATATTTGGATGATATCCTCTTCTTCAATGAAAATCAAGAATAACATTTGTAGCAAATTCAATAGATCCTAAGCACCCTACAATAGTATAAATTATATGAAAATCTAGAGAAATTATCATTTGGCATCCCGAGAATTCAGTATCTGAGATACATCATGGATGGACATGGTGTGCGTGTGGATCCAACCAAGATCTGAGTCATTCATGATTGGTTGGCCCCAATGACTTTAACAGAGCTTCGTAGTTTCTTATGCCTCTCCAAGTTCTAGGGATGGAGATGATCATCCACACTGATCATAAACCCATACAATTGATGCAGATACAAGGGTAGTTACATAATTATTTCCATCATAAGTGATCCATGTGACTACAACAATTCCACTTGAAGAGTCAAGTACAAGAACGGTAGCACAAATCATGGTGTAGATTGTCTCAATCAACCTTCGATTTTGTCATTGACCATAATGCTCAACTCTTTTGGACCTTATATCTTCTTGTGGCCCCAATTGTATGACAACAAATTAGACTTTATTGTTACCTATCGAACACTAGGTGTAGGTAAACTAGTCTTATATTTTCATCTCTAGGATGAACTTTTATTCCATTTGGGCCATCTCTAAGCTCCTTCAAGCAAGTGTGAGAAGTTGGTTTCAAAGGTGCATTATAGTTAGATAGTGAGGAACTTCAACATGGAGAAGAAAGTGGTAATGCTATAAATTTACTTCTACTAGCTTAATCTCTAACAATATTTGACTAGGTATATTAAATTGTTGACTCATCGTGCCATTGCCAAACCTGCCATTAAGATGCAGAGGTTGTAAAATCTTTTGCCTACTCTAGATAAACTTTGGTACTTTGTCTCTATGGGCCATATATTTGACTTTCCTTCAACCAAGCATGGCAACAATTGTGTATTTGTGGTTGTTTATAGGTTTTCTAAGATGGCCATTTTGACACCCTGGAAGAAGACTTTCACAACAAAGGACACTACTAAACTCTTCTTTGTGCATGTTTGGGTTCATTTTCGGCTCCCATGGACTGTTATTTTAGATAGGGGTAGTAGGTTGCATAATACTTTCCAGTCAAACCTGTGGTCGATGATGGACATTAAGCTGACTAAATTGATTGCCTAATAGAGACAATCAATATGATAATTGTGCATATACAACAAATTTACAACTCTAAACATCCACACACATGGGAAGATAACCTTCCTTATGTTCAACATAGCTATAATAGAGATTTTCATAGCTCTATTGGCCACAACCCTTTTTTGGTGTGCTCGAGATTCCAACCATTGGCCCTTATTGAGATAGCTCTACCCATTAATCTACATATAAAGAATCCTCCCATGCTTAGATTGAGGTTGATAGAGTAGCCAAATTTATTTAATGGATCCAACACATCTAATAATAATTCCATAGTATTTTTTAGAAATCAAATGCCAAGTACAATTGGTGCAATGATCAGTGTTGGGTTTCACACAAGCTTCACATGGGAGATAAGGCATGGTTGCATTTGCATAAAGAACACCTCACAAGCTCCACCCACTTCAATACAAGCCTTAGAACATCATGAAAGTGGTGGATGAGAATGATTTTGAATTAAGTATGCCCCCTTTCCTTAACTTACACCTTGCATTTAATGTGGATATGCTTCAACTATATTTTCCACCTCTCTTGGACACTTAAGAGGTAGTCAAGAAGTTAGCCCTTATAGAACTGAATCTTAATTGCATTAAGAAAGTGACAATCGATTGGATCATGGATACCATGATGAAGGGCACCCACCCCTAGAACATCCAACTCTATTGGGTTGTCAAAGTGGGGCAACTCCTTCAGTCGGGCAAGTGGCTCACGAGGAGTCAAATTCAACAAAAGTTTCCCATTTCATGGAGGATCTTGATGCAATTGGGGACCATTACTTCTTAAGAGGGGATGACTAATCTAGGTGGATACTGGTGGCCATTCACCCATTCTACTGACTTAGAATGGTTCCACATCTTCATAATTTCACTACATTTTTTTAAGCCCTAAACTTTCGGTGCATTTTTCGGGCAATTCCTTCGCATTTTTCGTAGTTGACATATGCTACACAATCAAAGTGCCAAACACTTAGAACATGTATTAATATTTGTAACAATCCAAGAAATTTGCTAAATAGAGTTTGTATGCAAAAGTTATGGCCCCAAAAGGTTGACATACCAACTAGCCTGCTTGGGGCCAACAATTCTTTTGCCACATCATTTCCTAAGGTCAGGGTTTTGGATCTTTTTCCATATCAGGGAATCATATTTTACGTTAAAGGTAATTTTTTAATGTTTTCTTGCGAATGAGTGTAGCCGACACATCTCTCTCCAAAGATAAGCTACCACCATTGTAGCTAGTTTGTATTGCTTTGCATTTACATTATTTTTCTATTTCATTCATTAATAAAATTTGGGTTACACTGTATAACTACACACTCTGCAATGTCTCTGTGTGTTTCCATTTATATTTCCACCTTCATTTTGTTCTCTACATAATCTAGATCAAATGCAAACATGAATGCAAGGGGATGCAAAACAAGACATAAGAATACTATTATGTATCTCAGTTTCCAATTTGCATAAAATGGGACACAAAAAGGACACTGGAACCATATATTGTAGTAGTATATACACATTCACTAGATTATGGTGTAAAATACAATAATGCTAATAACACAAAAAATGAAGATGAATTCACAATCATCATATGCATTATTATGATAAAATTGGGCAGTAACTCAACTTTGATACCTCTAAAAAGATAGAATTGTACAACGATTTATGGATAACATGAGGCTTATAAGTGCAAATGGATAGCTTGGTTGGTTCAACCCTTTGTATTAAGGAATAATGCCAAGGGAGGTCATGGTATCCATTTCCACAAAGCCTTGTGGGGGTTAGTAGCCACTATTATGGCTGGCGAGTAATATTATCCCTTATTTGAAAAAATAGGGAAGAGGGGGAAATCCGCAAGGCACTGGCAAGGTACCAACTTCCTCACTCATAACACCTAATATGTAGGAGGAGTGAGGGGAATTTAGTTTTTTGAACAAAAAAGGTGAAGTTTATTACAACACACGATAATGTATAAATGATTCAGCTACAACCATCATTGGCCCATTTACAATCTCATGGTGGTGTACAAAATAATCTACCCCTTGGGAAATATAAAATAATTTTATCCTAAATTACATTAATTTGTAGAATTTGGAAGGTAAAGAGACCAAGAGAAAAAGACAACCTGATCGTGACTGTTGGGATCTTACATGCTAATGTTCAATGAGTTGTCATCCACATTAGTGCATTCACTTTGAGTTGATTTGTATGGATTTGTGATCAAAAGTACACATTGAGGTAGCATGATAAAGTTTAAGCATAGTCAAACTCTAGGGTATCACAATTTGGTTGCAATGCCAAAATTGCACAAACATGATATACGCATGTTCACGACATTATCACTAAATTACTACTCGTCTGCACATCAAAGATGACGACTACAATTTGAATCTTGTGCTAATTATTCTACACAAATTTGTACCCTTAAAAAAATGACCCACTTTGCATGTCTATACTTGGACAAATTTCTAGAATGGATCTCTCTTTTTCACAAACTCTAGTCATGGACTTGGTTGATCTTTGACTCATTTTAGGATCACTCCTACTTTCTAAGGAGTACGATTGGGGAAACTTAGTTTAAATATGCACTGTTGTAACCCTTGAGATTTTTCTGGCTAGGAAACTATGCCAATGCATCCATTAAATTAATTGATTTTTTTTTTTAGTTGATCTGTCTTAGAACATAGTGTTTTGTTTTTTTGTTTGGGCATGTTTTACCAGTCTTAGAATATATGATAGATAAATATTCGAAGAAAAATTTTCTTTGTTTCAGTCACCTTTAAATCTGTAAAGATGACGACAGAAGAAATAAGAAGAAACAAAATTGAATAATGAAATAATGTATCTATGATAAATACTATTTAACTTTTAGATAGAAGAAATGATCATTAAATATGTATCTAAACCAGAGTAAGATTTGAATAAAAAAGAATAATAACATAACATACAAAAAGGAATAATAACATCCAAAAAGGAATAATAACATTCAAAAAGGAATAATATCATACAAGCACATGTCATCTTAATACTTACAATATATTGAAGAAATTTGTGACCTTTAAAGACACCTTTGTAGTAAATGATGGTAGTAGTCGTACTAAATCATCACATTCATAGCAATATACACATTTACGAAAAAAATTAAGAATATGGAAATGACATAGAAAAGAGAGTTACACAGATTGAAACATCGAAGTTTGAATCTTTAAAACTTGTGAAATTTTATTCCAAAGATAGTCCTTCAGGCCTCCAAGAAAGAACCCTCTACATCGAATATTTCACAGAGATTTATACATTTAGGTCAGAACCAAAAATTGGTTATTTGATCCTTTTTTAAATATTTAGATTACAAAAGGATATCTGATTCACAAAAATAGGAAACAGTTAGAAGTTTGGTTAACTATATTGAATTGCTTTGATGACTCATCCAATTATCAAATGGAGAAAAAGATTCAAAGTGTCGCTTGAAGGATATCCATAAGATTTCATCTGTTTGTAGGCAATATCAAGATCTACGTATTTTTCATATGTAGGTGGATTTGGAAACAATTCTTTGATTAACCAAAGTAAATGAAAACCATCCATCAATAAATCTACAATGACTCGGCCTCTAAATTTATCAGACATCCCTTGAAACTTTGAATCATTTTCTCTGGCTATGAACATATTTTTTCTATATTCTTCAAATGGCAACAATTTCCCTTTGTTAGTCCAAGCTAGAGGCAATCCCATCTTTATCAATTTCTCAAATCCGGTGGTGAACAAATCAACATCTCTCTTCATAATGATGCATTTATCTTTAATTGTTTGCAACATATTTCTTTTAGTAAAAATTCTTTTAGCTTCCATGACCATTTTTGTCCTATCTTGAATGCCTTTGCTTTTGAGTACTTCAATGGAATTTGAATTTAGGACCCTAATAATTTGGGTAGCAACCTAAGGTCTTGATCCCAATTACAATTGAAAAATAATGCTTAGGGTAATCCATTTAAGCTTTGATATTAAATTATAGCTGATTAGTTTTCTCAAGGTTAAACCTTAATCATAAAAAAATCAAATATATAAATTTTACCTATAGGAGAAGGTGAAATTAGAATTGAAGGGAAATTAATTTTAGAGTATTCTCAAACATGTAGACATACCTACTCTATTTTAAACAAAAACAAACATCATTCCTTGTGTTTTCTAACACATTGATTGCCCCCACTTCAAAGTAATAAAGTAAAATTTAAAGGAAGATGGTGAAAGGAAATTCAATTTGATTGCCCCCATCTTGCTTAAAAGAGAGGAAGAAAGGAAATTCAGAAATGATTGCCCTCATCTCAAATTAATGAAATTATAAAAATGAAGAGGTGAAAGGAAACTCAATTTGGAGCATGCAACTAACTTCACCGAGGCTATGGACGCTTGTTGGCAGTGAAGCAATATTTTTAGATGTCTGTGGAGGTTGTTTCTACATATCTTTATTGTTACTCTGTTATTAATTCTTTTCCAATAATTTATGTATCGTGATATGATTAGGTCTCATCTAAAATAAATCGAAATATTATTTTAAAACCTTGAGTTAAAACAAAATCAGTTAGAAATCTAATATTTTAGCTAAATTTAAATTGATTATTTTAGACAATTCTTGAGTAAATTCTAATAAGGAAATTATTTATTAGCCTTTCTTGAAATCTTTTATCAAACATGTATCTATTTTTATTTATTGATAACTTTATCACTTTTTATATAAGATTTATTATAAAAGATTTTTTTTTTAATTTTATATGTTTCTTTGAGAATAATGACTTCATTACCCAATAATAAAAGCAGTTAATATGCATGTTTTTTAGTACCTCGTAGGGAGACACAATCCCTAAATAAAATTTAATATTATAACATAAGTTAAAATTCTAAATTTTTATTAGAATAGAATTTTTTTTTGTCCTTTTACATTTTGATCATTCAACATTTTTTTATGCTCATTTGGAATTTTTATTAGAATATAAATTTTTTTGTCCTTTTACATTTTGATCATTCAACATTTTTTAATGCTCATTTGGATTTACTCAAGATGGTTTTGTGTCACTATTTGCTTAAACTTGAATTCTCATAATGGTTTCGACACTTTTGAAATGGTTTGGTTTTCAATGCATTAAGAAATCAAATGTGCATTCTCACGCATTAAATTAATTTGATTAAAAGTTAGTTCTTTAAAAGTTTAATCTTCTTCTTGAAATATTATGTGAAATGAGCATATGATTTTCAAATGAAGCAAAGTATCAATTCTTACTCATTCACTAAATAGAATGCCTTTTGGTTTTTAAAATTATGGATTATTGTCATGTTTTAGCTTTATTCTATTTTAATTGGGAAATTAATGCATTGAAATTACAAAATATAATTGAAAAATAATAAAATTAAAATCCATATTATTTCTAAACCAAACCATTAAAAAGTGGATCACATTATAAGAAATAAATTGAATGATATTTAAAAACACAGTATAAGAAAACAAAAGCATATAGTCTTTGTCAAAAACATAAAAAAAACATTTATATTATAATTTAGGTTCTTTTTATTTATTTTAATTAGTTTTACTTAATTTGTTTCTAAAACATTTAAATAAAATGCAATATATTTTAATTTTAATATTTGTTCTTATTAATATGTTTTAATAAACTTTATGTTAAGTCTTAATAAGCTTTATATAGTGTTGATTTACTATTAATATTAATAAAATGTGTTTTGTAAGGTTAATCGTGTTTAGGGCACTCTCCATGTTTGATTAACATAAAAAGGGTGGGTGGCCTAACTATGGTCTTGAGTAATGTTAAAGTTATCCACAAGTTGAGTTAGGGACCCCATGGTTGACAAAACACCAAGAGACCCCCCCCCAAAATGCATAGGAAGCCGACACGTGGCAGTTTTAAAGCAACGAACTTCAGGATCAATTTCTGACTAAATGGAGACAAACCTGAAAAAAAATAAAACACAGTTTTTGGCAGAATGGCCTAAATTAGATGACATGCAGACATATTTTATAAATGATGAAGGATTTGGGAGATTTGGGCATTTTTATAAACACAATTTTCTCAAATTTCGTGAATAGTCGGTTTTTCCCAAAACGCCCAATGCCAATTGGATGCCTAGTCGGTATTGAGGAGGAAAATGGGACAACACATTGACTTGAGGTTTCAAGAGATCCAAATTCCTCTTCAACATAATTCTATTTTGAAAATCCAAATTCAATTTTCCAGGTAATGGTTGAGCAACCAAATCCAGAATTGAAGGCATCGATTACTCAACATTTAGAGGTTATAAAATCAACATGTAAAGACATAAGAGAGGAGGTAGATTAGGAGAATTTTTGGCAGCAAAATTGTGTTCATTTTTGTAGTCCTGATGAGTCACACATATTGTAAACTTCTCAGATCTAAAGGATAGTTCCTTGGATTCATATCTTGAATGAAATAGAGCCATGTTTTCCTCATCGTTTACAGTGTTAATATTTCTTACACTTCCATTCCTTTTCTTTGTTCTATATTTGCAGTTTCTCTTTATTATATGTTAAAGTAAAAGTCTATGTTGTGTTACAACTGGTTTTACGTTTTCTGTTTCATAGAGTATCCGAGAAAAATAAAGAATCTTAGAGAAAGGATTTTGAGTTTCATCAACCCTTTCCTCTGTACTTTATATACATGATTATCTACATGCAAATTACTTGTTTAAATATTAAGCTGAATTCATAAACTTTATGCTCAGTTTTTCNGAAAAATAAAGAATCTTAGAGAAAGGATTTTGAGTTTCATCAACCCTTTCCTCTGTACTTTATATACATGATTATCTACATGCAAATTACTTGTTTAAATATTAAGCTGAATTCATAAACTTTATGCTCAGTTTTTATTTAGACAACATTTGTTGCTTTGCTGGATTGAATGTTTAAAATTGCTCAATAGATTAACTATTCTTCCATCAAAGATCAACAAAGGTTTGTTGCTGAGTCTGGGAATTATTGTTCCATTCATTTCTTCCACCTTTCACCTATTTGATATCATGCCATGTTCTTCGAGACTCCATGCCCAATAGATACCCTTTGATTATCTGAGATTTATACATAGTTTTCATTCAAGTATTATGCCTTTTCTATTTCTCACCCAATCCACCAACCCTTTACTTTTAAATCCGACACTTGTGGTTAATGTAAGAGATATTGCTTAGTGATAGTGAGCAATTAGTTTATTTATCTCTGAGGGATCCCCCTCTGGTTCAAGGGTCAACTTGGATCTAAAGTCGGTCCAAAGATGTCTTGGCATGGTTTCCAAACAGCCGTAAACCATCTCAAGTTACAACATGCACCAAAGTATACCACCTATTGATGGACGAGTATCCTTCAAACACAAGTTTGTAATGTTTTAGGGTTTGTATTCATGTTTGATTGTAACACTACCAAGTTTACCAAATTGCTTCTCGGAAAGACTTATCACATGAAAGGAAGAAGAACAATGATGAAATCTAAGATACAAAAATCCAACACATGGAAATTGGAAAACCCATATGAGAAAAGGGAGGTTTTAAGATGAAGAAACACCCACTCAAGTTTTAAGCCAATCCAATCAAGAGTTAATGTAGTCTACTCCTCTTCAATGTTTAGCTTAGGGGAAGGACTAATTTGTATAAGACATATATCGACTCAATATAAATGGATGGGAAGTAGTAAGTTGTTGAGGGCATGGTCCAATGACCTAAGACAATTAGACACTCATCACATTAAAGATCTTCATTGTAACACCTCGTTTCCCCCGGTCTGTAAATATAACTTTATTGGCCAGGAACTATGGCAAAACTCAAAGTGTGAATGTTTGATTTGGCGGACCTTTGTATAAAGGTCGATGAATGTAAATCCTGTTATTTTAATAGAAAATGAATATGTATTGCATGACTGCTATGAAGGGGATGTGCTAAGAGAGAGACCACGATTGCCAATGAAAAGGTGTTGGAGGGAACCCAGAATGGTTGTGTTAACCTCCACCGAACTAGTACCATATTGGATTTAAATTTGCTCAAGATCAGAACAACCCTCTGAACATGAATGAATTCCCGTCAGGTTGGTAGGTGGGAAGGCCTCCTCAAGAGTTAATGAGAGGATGGGGGCAGACTGCCCACCTGTAAGGCTTCCGAACATGACCATGGACGAGGGAATTCAAGCCCCACACAATCTTGTTGAGGAAGGGAAAGAAAGGAAGGGTGGTGTGGGCAGAGAGGTGGCAGAGAGCGCAGAGATGGGAGCAGAGCTCTCAGGTTCGAGGAAGGATTGAAAGTGAACAAGTGAGTTCTGATCATAGGGCATAGGGAGACAGAGCTAGGAGAAGGAGAGTAACCTTCATCCTTACCTATTCCTGTATGGGGAAAAGGAGAGTAACCTTCATCCCTGACTTCCGTTGAGCTGGAAGTAAGAGATTGAATCTCAGAGCATCGTGATCTAAGCTTGGGGGTGGCCAGTGATAAATCCATCGGGAGTGACTGAGCTTATGGTTGGGTGGAAACGAGCACCCCTCTCAGCAGTTGCATCACGCCTTATGGTTCTGATAAGTGTTTTTGTGCCTTGAGATTTAAATTGGAAATAATGGTTGCATGCTTGTAAATGGTTTCTGCATTGAATGATTAAATTAAAAGTATGCGTTCGTTCCTTGAGAACTTTTACATCTGCTTGATTTTCCTTAGGCTATAGTTTAATTCCTCAAAAGCACCTACCCCATGGAGTTTCATCACCGTCCTAGAGTCGAGTGAGTACTTCTCTGATCGCGGAGGTTGACTCCCACAATCACTGCGAGGACGAAGTTTATTAAGCTCAGGAGAGGTAATGCAGATATGCACAGGCTCTCTGCGAAGAAAACATAGACTAAGAATCACCTAAGTTCTAGACTAGATGAAGGAGCGCAAGAGTTGTGCAGAAGACCCTTCTAGGTGTTAAGTCTAGGAGAAAGAGCACAACGCTCTTAAATCCTTCATAACTGACGAAGCTCAAGAAGGATAGCGAGATTCAAGTATCGAAAGGAAATACCCTTTCTATTGGAAGATGAATAGATGAGACCCGTTTGGGAGGACCCAAGTTCTTTCACGACTGCTGGATTTGAAGAAGGAGAGGAGGGGTTAATGCCTCGACTACTTGAGTCTTTGCAAGTTCACACATCGGGAGAATCGCACATTGGTGCAACTAAACTTCTGAAACCAGAAGTTGCG